>BMAO01032169.1:0-45715 GCA_019973975.1 Trichonephila clavata
GGGTCCCGTAGACAGAAATTCCAACTCTAAAACGATGAAAGCGCCCTCTTCTGGGAGGGGTGAATGGCGTTTCTATAGGAGGCCAGTACTCATGAGTACTGGTCTTAATGATCGGAGGTAAATAGTTCCTTCATAAAAGATAAATTATATGCCTTTTTTTCTTAATTTTCAATATTTTCTTGACTTTGAAATAACATTTTTTTTCAAGCTATTATTTTTCCAAATTTGCATTTACTTGATCCATATTCTGATGATTATGTTCTGCGAGCTGTCATGATGAAATAAAATGACGTCACAGAATCATACAAGCCTCTCTACAACAGTTGGGAGAGGGATTCTAAGTGCAATGGAGCTCGAGACAGGAAACTCCCCCCCCTCTCTTTCGCCTTCTATTTTTGTTCTTGGAGGGTCCAGTTTACAACCAACTGACCCCTCTTTTACTGCCCACCCCATGGCAGTTTTCAATTACATGAAAACGTGCCTGAATTCTAGTTATACAAAGAAACTGCTTTTTTTTAAGCTGTTTCGTTTCTGTTTTGAGAAACATCAGCTTTTCATTTGAATTTTATAAAAATATAAGTTTTAGTTAAGGCAGAAACCTTTTATATATATATATATATATTTCTGTACATTCAAAACAATTTTCTGTGCTATTCTTCAATATTAAATTGCATCAAAATCCTTTTTTAAACAGTTTAACGACAGAGAAATTTATAAATTAATTGAATGAATAGTGTAATGCGATTTAAATTATTCTCTTTCCTGAAATATTTCAGGTCAGTTCTTTATTTCCGATTCAGTTCAATAATTTTATTTAAAAACGGTTTAAGACATGTAACAAAAAAAATCTTATATAATTTAATAAAGTACAGTGGCGTAACTACCAATGGGCTAGGTGGTGCCGGGTTGCCCTTGAGCTCAGGGGACCCTCGCGCCTTGACCACCAGGCAAGTCGAACTAGCGATAATTTCTCCCATAATTGAGATATAAATATAAAAGATTGTTACATAGCTATAATCATGGCAACTCCGTTGAAAGTAATTTCAAACTTGTAAGGAATTCCCCTAAATTCTTTTCCTTTGTTTATATTGTGTTGCGAATTTTACGTATTAAAAAAAGTTTATATTATTTTTCATTTTTCTAATTTTTACTTGAAAATAAACATCAAGTTCCATGAAATGTCTTACCATACATCTAAAAAAATCTACACAGGAGCTATTTCTTCTTGGTCATTTTATTTTTTATAACAATATGATTCATAATAAGCTATTTTCCTGTTTCAATGTTTCGCAATCTGGTATCTGCAACAGACTGATGTAACTTTGACCCCTCCTCTGTTTTTTCGTGTGTTTTATTTTAAATAATTATGATAATTTTGTATTATATTTTCTTGTTTGTGCATATTCTTTTTATCATTTCCTATCTATCACATGTCAAATCGAACCTGGGTAATCACTAAATTCACAAGGAAACTCATATGCATACATGTAAGTAGTTTGTAGCTTTGCTTTCCTATGTTCTGCAGAGCTTGACACAGGGTTGATGTGAATCAGCTTTGTATATGTATATATATAAAATACTCTAATATTTTTTTAATTAATAAAATTCCACCAATATTCTCTCTTTTTTTGCACCAAGACTTTTGGATACCTAGCTACACCACTGATAAAGTATATTGAGTATTGGTTTTGGGACCCACACAGTTTTTTGGAAGAACAGTTTTAGTGTTGGAATTTCTAATATAAATTCAGTTACAAAAAAAGGAACGAGTCTTACAGTAGTCGCATATGATGTGTAACATCTGACATGTTATCCTGGTAAATACGCAATAGTAACATAAATCCTGAAAAAAATTAATCGGGTATGATTGGAAATAATTTTCTATCGAATAATTTTATCTTTAATGAAAATTTTATTTAATTAACACAAAGAGTCATGTAATTTTTTTTATCAAAAATAAATATTCTTGTTCAATTTGGGGAATACACACACACAATAGACTTATGATGACTAAAATATGACACATATACTTGAGATTTTAAAGTATTTAATAACCTTTGAAAAACAACGTCAATAACAGTCCAGTGTTAGTTGTCGATATATTTCGGTTTGTTGTCATTTCGAGCTTGAGCTCATCATTCAAAAAAGCTATGAGCGGACAATCGTAAAGTTACCTGACTGACAAACAGATTTGGTAAAGCAGTAATTGGTTTGGCCGTTTGTTTCTGAGAGATTTGTGTTCGTTGCAACAAAAAAAAAAAATCCCTGCTGCGTGAAGTTGAATTTTGTGCAATTCTTTTCGACTGTTCTCCTTCAGTTTTTTATTTTTTTTCTCACGTTTCTTTTGTCGAAAATCTCGCATACATTCTGTTTTGGATTTACCCGTCTCGGCAAATTACAAAATCGTTTTGAAGTTATTGTATTCCAGATTTTAATTTCAATTAACTTTTTTCACCAATCATACTAAATATTTTTTTATTTATCACACTAATGTTATATTTTTAATATCACAAACAAAAACAGCACACAATATATTTTATAAAAAACAATAAAAAGAATTTAAATCAGCATTTCAAACCGTGGAGGATTATATACCATAATGACTAAAGATGCGAGATTCCCAAGTTCAATAAAGGTCATGAAGAATACAAAGAAACTGTAAACTCAAGTGTCATTCTCGCTATCCGATCTTGGCTTAGAACAGGGATGGCCAACTCAAATGACCTTGCGGGCCACTTCGGAAAAACATTAGAATCCTGCGGGCTGTAAACAAAAATTATGTACCTTTATATTATATTTAGACCCATCACAGACATTTATTGGAATGCAAATTTAAAACGGAATGAATTATTATTGATTTCATTATTTTTCATCTATACAAGCATTGATAATTTATAATAATAATGCAAGGATCAAATATGTCTAACTCTAGCAATAGGCAGCGCGATGGAGTTACAGGAGTACAAACTTTGACTTGTACTTTCTAATAAACATTTTTTTCCAGCTATTATTTTTCCAAATTTGCATTTACTTTATCCCATTTTCTGATGATTATGTTCTGACAGCTTTCATGTTGAAAGAAAATGACGTCACAGAATTTTACAAGCCTCTTTTACAACAGTTGAGAGAGGCAATCTAAGTAAAAACGAAAATTAGATATGGCGGGTCCCAGCCAAAAATGGCTTATACCCAGTATCCCTGAAGATAGGGTGAAAAAGAAAGACCATTAGAAGAATAACGCCTCCCGGAGGGAGGCAAAATGTACGAGGTAAAGCCGTCACGAAATAAACCCTTTCGGGAGAAAACGTGGTGGGGGGAGGGGAGGAGGAAGAAGCATTGATGGGTGAAAAACGCCGAAGTTCCCTGCGTTCGCAGGGATGAAAATGGGGAATGACGTCATTATTTTCAAATGACCCAGTTTTAAGCAAGTTGCGGAAGCGTGTGGTGTAGTTCAGTGTATAAATTAAATGTTTTTTGTTGAGTTATGGAGGCTTCAGTGGAAGTTCCCATTTTGAAGACTTGTATGCGAAGTTAACTTTAGTATGAGAATACGTGAACAATGTTTTTGCTTTAATTAAAGGGTTGTCGTGATTTTCTATACTTCTAAAAACATTTCTAGACAGTTTAGTGATGTAGTTATCGATCGGCTCCATGTGTAAGTCGTTGTGTAAGACAGAATTCCTAACGTACCAAGGTGCGTTAGTTATGGTTCTCAGAATTTTATTTTGTATAATTTGAATCCGTTTGGTATGGGTCGGTGCCACCGCGCCCCAGATGGGGCAAGCGTATGTTATTACTGGGCGCAAAATGCGCTTGTAAAGGATGACTTTATTTTCTAGGGAGAGTGGTGACCTTCTCCCAATAAGAGAGATGGCCAGTGCAATTCTTCCCCAGAATTTTTCGGAGATATAATCAATGTGTGGTTTGTACGTTAATCGATTATCTAGATAGAGACCCAGGTAACGAACAACCGAGACCCATTGGATGTTGTTTTCAAAGAGTGTGAGTTCAGTCTGTGGGGCGATAACGCCCCATTTTCTGAATACAATAGCTTGAGATTTATCTACATTTATAGCTATCCTCCAGTCTGTGAGCCAATTCTCGAGTATGTCGAGGTAATGTTGCATATTATTAATTGTATAACTGAGTTTTACGCCCTGGGTCAATGCCGCAGAGTCGTCTGCGAATAAGCATGTACTGACGGTGGGGTGATCGGGAAAATCATGTGTGTATAGGCAATCTAAGTGTAATCGGAACTCGAGACAGGAAACCCTCTCCCCTCTCTTTCGCCTTCTATTTTTGTTCTAGGAGGGTCCAGTTTACAAGCAGCTGTGACTATTCATATGACAACTGACCCCTCTTTTACTGCCCATCCCATGGTACATGAAAATTGCTGCCCGACATTCTAGTTATACAAGGAAACTGCTTTTTTTTACGCTGTTTCTTTTCTGTCTGAGGAACATTAGTTTTTCATTTGTTAGATCTACAACGATAATTAAATATCTTCAATGAGTACGAAATAAGGAATATTCCGAATTTTGTAAAGTAATTAATTTTATAAAAATATAAGTTTTAGTTAAGGCAGAAACCTTTATATGTATATTTCTGTACATTCAAAACAATTTTGTGTGATATTCCTCAATATTAAATTGCATCAAAATCCTTTTTTAAACAGTTTAATAAAAAGAGAAATTTATAAAAATAATGGAATGAATAGTGTAATGTGAATTAAATTTTTCTCATTCCTGAAATATTTCAGAGAGAGAGCAGTTCTTTGTTTCCGATTCAGTTCAATAATTTTATTTAAAAACTTTTTAAGACATGTAACAAAAAAAATCTTATATAAATTTAATAAAGTACAGTGGCGTAACTACCAATGGGCTAGGTGGTGCCGTGCACCGGGTCCCTTGAGCTCAGGAGGCCCTCGCGCCTTGAACACCAGGCAAGTCGAACTAGCGATAATTTCTCTCATAATTGAGATATAAATATAAAAGATTGTTACATAGCTGTAATTATGGCAACAGCTATTTCTTCTTGGTAATTTTATTTTTTATAACATTATGATTCATAATAAGCTATTTTCCTGTTTCAATATTTCGCAATCTGGTATCTGCAACAGACTGATGTAACTTTGACCCCATCCTCTGTTTTTTCGTGTGTTTTATTTTAAATAATTATAATAATTTTGTATTATATTTTCTTGTTTATGCATATTTTTTTTTATCATTTCCTGTCTATCACGTGTCAAATCAAAGCTGGGTTATCACTAAATTCACAAGGAAATTCATAGGCATATATGTAAGTAGTATGTAGCTTTGCTTTCCTATATTCTGCAGAGCTTGACACAGGGCTGACTTGAAAGTAAATTTGTATACCTAAAATACTAATATATTTTTACTTAATAAAACTCAACCAATATTCTCTTTATTTTTTTCCCCACCAAGGCTTTTGGATACCTAGCTACGCCACTGATAAAGTGGTTTTGGGGCCCACACAATTTTATGGAAGAATAGTTTTAGTGTTGGAATTTCTAATATAAATTCAATTACAAAAAATCAAAAGATACTGTGGTAAAGGAAGCTATATTTGCCATAGTTAACTAGTCATAGTTTGCTATATAGCCAATATCACAAACAGAAACCAGCAATATATTTCATAAATAACAATAAAAATAATTTAAATCAGCATTTAACCATGTATGACACCTGATACAGCACCTCATCTTCTAACTACCACACCACACCAACGGAAGGACGTTTGAGCTCTCCACAGATTTAACGTGCATCGCTCCCCTACATGGTGGGTCTTCAGTGGTGCTGGGCTTGAATTTTATATAAAATTGTTGAACCATTTGCCTGTGCATTAAATATTATATTTAAAGCACAGTTTCCAGAGTGAGGGGCGAGGACCCTGTTCCACGTGTCACTCCACAGTACGTAACAAAAGTGTTTACGTAAAAAATTATTTTTAAAGATTGATTACGTATACACTTATATTACGATATTAAAAATTCATCTGGCAGTTTTTAATAAGTTGGCTAAATTTTTAAAATTTTAAGGGTACCAACACAGTATATACTTTAAAAGAATCAATTTTTTATCTGTAGTTTTTTTTTTAATCTTGCATTTATTGAAGATATGAAACTTTATATGTGTGTGAAAATATAACTAATACAAAACAATAAAAACCTGATAAAACAAAAAAAAATTCTTTTTTATGATTTCATTATATATATTCATGATGCAACGTATTTACATATATATTTACATTACCTAATTAGCAGTAATAGTTCATTGCGTCAAATTTATTTAAATCCAGCAAAAAGATGTATTTACAAGGTTTTTCCCTTTTTTTTTATTTCCTGTGCCTCCAAAATCGAAGCCGGGTTGCGTATCGGCATCGATCTGGGATACCTTGGATCTGTAAGTTCTGGCAATAAGCAACTAAAATTAAAAGGTTCCAACTTTTTTAACATTTTATCACGCCAAAAATCATTGTCCCTGAATATTTTTTCCATTTTACATCCTTTTTTTGTCCACATTACAAAAAAGCAGTATTCTTTTTCTGTTACTTGCAATTGTCCCTGTACTTGGTAAAAGTAATCGTGATTTGTATTTACGTTACGCTATTAATGTTACTAAAAATATTCTTAAAATTATGGAAAACTTTCTGATTTATTTTAAATCAATGGTATTTCATCTTCGGAATATTTGAATCTTATTTAAAATGCGAGGATCAATAAATCCATTTAGTATGTGGAAACTTTCACAATATTTGAAATGAACAGCGGAACAAGAATTTAGAAAAAAAGAAATACACACTTTTCTTTCCAATTCCTGAAATTCTGTCCTATATTCTTTTTTCGTTTAGCCGAAAGAAATAATCTTTTTTTGAAGCTGCGACGATGATCCATTTTATTTAATAACTGAAATAAACTGTGCAAAATAAGTTTTAAAACAGTTGATATTCAAATAACTTAAACTTGGAAAAAAACACATGAATTTCAATTTTGGAGATATGTAAGAAAAGAATGCGAAAACTGATTTACTTTATCCTGACGATTCAAGTGCATTTAATGAATATTAATTGTTCATTTTAATTATTAATAAAATATAACTTTGAGAAAGGTGGAATAAAAAACAGAGGATAGCTTTTTGTTCAAAACGTATTTGTAGCTATTTTCAAGCACAGACTCAAACTTTCCTAAGAATGATGTAATTGTAAATAGTATCTCTTGAATGCCAATAGATTCTTAGAAAACAAGACCCATTTTGGGGGGGGGGGGACATCTCTGTTACACAATCCACGGAAGAGTCATAAATTACCACCTTTCACCAAGGGAACGCAGGGAAAATTTCATGTATCCTTCCGCAAGAAGGCGGAGTTACAAGTTTACTTTCCCCTCATTCCAAATATGCAATGCTGACTTATTTAATTACTCGCAAATAAATTAGTTTAAAATTTTTAAAGTATATGCGTTTGAAAGAGCATAAAAAATAAAGGATTTCCACTGAAAAACTTTTTTTATCCGATAATTGAAAATATTTTTATGATCGTTTCAACGCACTAAATGTAAATTTTCAAGCTTTTAATAAATATTTAAAAATATTTAGAATTTTTTAAAAAAAATCGAAATCAATAGAAAAATTAATTTTTTTTTAATCTTTAGGATGCATTTTGTTTCATACAGTTAAAAGCAATACCTTAGACCTAAATTGAATTATAAGAAACTCCATAGGATTAACATTACACTCGGGTTTTCGTGGTGGCGTGTCACCGGGAGCCTTAAGAAGTACAATTGGAGAAAAGACAACTTGAACAACATGGCCATATTATGAACAGAACAAAATGTTTTAGACAAAATAAATATGGTAAAAATAATTAATGCATTTGCCAAAGAGAAATCGTTTTGTAGAAAAACTGTAAGCTCAGTAAGGTTTTTAATTTTTTTAAATACAGTTATGGTTTTTCTCTCTCTCTTTAGCCGTTAAGTTTTATTATTAGCAATATTTTTTTTTTGAGAATTTAAAGTATACTAGCTAATACCCATTCTTCGCACGGGTGAATTGAAAAATTAAACAATACAGATTGAAGGATAAAGAAGTTTTTAATGAGTTAATTTTACGTGAATTGCAAATTAAACAAAAAAAAAAAAAGAAGCTTTTTGCATATCTCAGCTGAATAACAAAAAATACATATACTTGTTAAAATTAAAGTCTAAAGGTCTAATAGCTGATAAAAAGAATTTTTGTCTCTTGTTTTTGGAAACATCTACCTAAGTGAATCTCCGTTCAGCAAAAGTAACACATTGTTGCAAATTTTGTGTAATGAGTGCTTAAAACTGTGAAAATAATTCATGCCTGTATGTGTCATACGTTAATATTTCTGTTACTTTTTGTTGTATTTATTTTATGTTAAAACTATGATATTCGCAAGCAACGCAGTTCCTTACATTATAATGGCGATAGATAAATGTTGGTGATAGATCCAAGTTGGCATCATTTTTGACGACCACGTTGCCAACTTGGTGATTGATTGAACGGTGCAAAAGCTGCTTTGTTGTAGCGCCATCTGGTGGGGAGCTGCAACAAAGAGGATAGCACAAAAATCTTCTCCTGAAAAAAATACATAACATACCAATTTTCATAGTGATTGATTGAACGGTGTTGGAGTGAAAAGCGATTTCATATATACAAACATAATTTTTTTTTATATACAAGAGGATATTTTCACTATTTCAGTTTTTCGACTATTGAGCCCATGGTTCTCAAACCTTTAACCGCCAGGGGCCTTAATCCGCCTCTGTTAGTAAAAACGGATGTTTTGACTATCTTAATTTTTGTCCACATTCTTTCAACCCTTCTCCTCTTTTGTATGTGAAGTGAATGAGGGCTATTAACGTTGCACTACGCGACAGCCACTGGTAAAGGACCTTGCAATTTTGAACCCTGGTCAAGTGGCGATGACCCCCATCTTTACTACCATACCAACGGGTGGATATTGAGCCACGATGGATTTAACATACATCAGCCCACTTTAAACGGCTGGTCTTCAGTGGCACCAGGACTCGAACCCGCGACTCGCCGCCCATGACTTCGTTACCACAACCGCGGTTCACCGTTATGTGGTAGTTATTGAGAATAAATTTCGACTGTGAATGTGTATGGGGAAAGGACACATATGCATAGTATAATGCGACTGATTTCGCGCCAAATCAAAACATGCCGCCAAAGGATGTCGTTGTTATCGCATGTGCGATTAGACAAAATAGGTCAACTTTGTAATATTATATGTAAATACCAAGAAGGGTAAATAAACTTTAAAATAAATAATTTGAAATGAAATTTTAAAACACAGTCAACTTGTACAAATACGGTACGCTACAAAATATTAGCAGTTGTTAGGGATATTATATTCCACAAGTGTGTGGTAAAAAAAGAAGAATTTTTATCATTATTATTTTCTATATCCTAAGAAACATAACTGTTGCCATCCTCAAGTAGGGTGTTTACCAGGGACGTCTTAAGGCACAGGGAAATCTTAAGACTTTTTGAGGCCCTATGCAAAAGCACCTGAAATCTTAAAAAGTAGGCAGTAGCATGCATTGTCACATACTCGTAGTTTAAAAACAAATAACGACTCTATCTCAAAAACCTAGGTACAAACCGGTTCGATCGAATGACCTAGACATGGACAACGGTCATGACATGATAATAGTCTCACCACTTCGCCATGCAGTTTGAAATTCCCTAATTTTTTCGGAGAATATGTACGGGAATAATATTTGACCATCCAAATGATCTGGATCCTGATCTTATTAAGACAGAGTCCAAAACGCAATAAGGCCCCCACCGAAGGTGAGGCCCATGCCTTAAGACGTCCATGGTGTTTAACCTGTCTCTAACGGGAGACGAAGATTATTACTACTAAATAAAACTGAAAAAATGACCCACAAACTATGTTTTTCTTTGTGATGTATTTACATGCAGTTATATTTCAGAATAAAAACGAGTCCTATACTTTATTACAATATTTTCCCCTCAATTTTTAAAAGGGTTTCAAGCAATTCTGTGCATAGACATGTCTGTGTATGTGTGTACTACCAATAACATCCATATTTTAACAAAAAACAAAATCTCTCTCGGACACTATGAAATACTATAAAAAATTGATTTTTCTACAATTATCTAATTTTGTAGATTGTTTTTGAAGAAAATAACTATTTACTTGAATCATTCATGGGCAGAATTTTTAAGCAAATCATACTAAATACACACACAAGTTCAAAATTTTTTGAGTACGAAAAAAACGGCTCTTCATTTTATTTGCATCATCACCAAAAATAGAGAGTTAAGAAAAATCAGTTTAAAGTTTAAAAGTCAATAAAATGAATAAAAGCCGGAAAGCCAAGTCTTAAATGTTATTAAGATTAATAAAGTATTTTTGTAAAGAAAAAATTCATCAGTTATTAATTAGAAAGTAAATATGTTAATATATTTAAATTAAATAAAAGATTGTGCAATATGCATGAGGAATGCGTTATCAATTTGTTTCTGGACTTGATGAGTCTGTGAGCTTTTTTCACATCTCCATTGCAAAAAAAAACAAAAAAAAAACGAGTCTTACAGTAGTCGCATATGATGTTTAACATCTGACTTGTTATCATGGTAAATACGCAATAGTGTTTTTAATCCTGAAAGAAATGAATCGGTTATGACTGGAAATAATTTTCTATCGAATAATTACATCTTCAATAAAAATTTTATTTAATTAACACAAGGAGTAATGTAGTTTTTTATCATAAATATTTATTATTGTTCAATTTGGGGAAGAACGGAGACAATAGATTTATGAAAACTAACATATACTTGTGATTTCAAAGTATTTAAAATTTTTTGAAAAACGGCGTCAATAACTGTACTACTGTTAGTTGTCGAAACATTTCGATTAGTGCTCATTTCGAGCTTTTTATCTTTCAGAAAAGCTATGAGCGGCTCAGCCTCTGGCAAACTGAAGTTAACGTTAAAATCACCACTCAAATTTATGGGAAGCGAGTGATAGTTTTTTTTTAAAAGAGTAGAACCACCTTCGCGGGATACGGTAAAAGTACAAAATGCAGGAAATCTTTTATTTTTTTAACTGTTTGATTCGGAGAAATGTATGCGACCACCAAAATGACAAGACTTGCTGGTATGTGCGGTAGGCAGGAGTCTTAATTGCTACTACAGTTGGACCCCCCGACGAGGGTAGCGAAGAGACACCGTCATGCGCATGCTTAAAAATTAGAAATATTAGAGAAAATCAAAAATACCCTTTTACTTAATTAGTTAGCTTTTTTTAATCGAGAAATCTTTTTTAATCACAATTAAAAATATTATATTGACAGTGACAGGAATTAACCTCAAAGTATGAAAATGATAAGCACTTAAATATTTATTCAAATAATTCCATGTTACTTACTCCTATTTTTTTTAAAGAATGATGAGCTTTGTCAGACGCTTAACAGGAAATATAATTGTTAATATAAAGTTTACACATATATAAATATATCCTCAGATTTCACACACAACGAGCTCTGAGACTTTGAGAATTGAGCGTAAGAATCACAAGTTTATTATGGATGAAGTCTAATAAGACTTGCTGGTATGTGCGGTAGGCGGGCGTCTTAATTGCTACTACAGTTGGACCCCGAGACGAGGCTAGAGAAGAGGCACCCCCAAGGAGCTGAATTGTTCAAATCAAACAGCGCGCGCTTCCCACGACTTCCTGTTACGTATTTCCGTCCCTTTTCACAAAATCACTCCAACAAATATCCAGCAACCGAGAGTAAAGATGTTACACATAAAAAAAAAGTTTATCTAATATTTGTTCTATGTGAATGCAATCCGACTCCAGCGTTCCTCTATCCTCCCCCCTCTTCTCCACTGACCATTTCCTGTTTCAGCGAAAACTCAATGAAAAAGAATGTGGTATGCCTATTTACCCTTTGTGAGAAGTTGTGGGAATGCGAACAATAATTGTCTGCGTCCAGTTTCTTGGAAAAGGCTGTTGAAGGGGAAGGAGCCAAGAGGCGTGGCTAAGGGGATCTGGACACACCCGTTCTGTACACATCATTTAGGGATCCTGACCTACGCCTCCCCGATCTTGGGACACTAAACTAAAATTAGATATACGCAGGCCTCAGCGCGCAGCGCTTTTACCCAAGTTGAGCGAAATAGAGCGACCATGACTGAAATGTAAACAAATCAAGTGGCCCCCGGCGTGGGGGGGGGCGGAGGAAGTGGCTCCCAAGCGGAGGTGGCCCGCAGAGCGGACGAACCGGAGAGAAGTCTGGAGGAAGTGCAAGGAAGGAAAATCGGAGGATTGCGACAGCAATCGAAGAAAGGAGCGGCCAAGTGACTGTTCCTCTCTCACCACCTGTTAGGATGCAGCGGGAAGCTGGTGTGAAAAGTTACAAGTTTATGAATGTGTTATTTGTTGTGTTAGGGTGGGCGGAGCGGATTTCTCCACTTCGTGCTAGTTAATTTTAGGGTGAGGATACGTGAAAAGTGTTTGTGCTTTGATGATGGGGTTGTCGTGGGTTTCGATATTAGAGTACCAGCTCACAGAGACGTTTCAAAATCAAAATTCAGAGGCATAACCACTCCTACTACTACAACCAACCAATCAGGGAACTATAAACAACCAAGGTCCCAAAACGACAGGCCACAATCAACCTTTTAGATATGGGATGGAGGAACGCTTCGCGTTCCGTTTCCCAGTGACGATCAGCGACGGATCAGCGACGGGTTTCGATGGAGAGAAAAATATTTCTAGATAGTTTAGTGATGTAGTTAGATATCGGCTCCATGTGTAGATCATTGTGTATCACATCATTTCGAACGTACCAAGGTGCGTGTGGTGGCTGCAGCCCCCCAAATGGGGGAAGCATATGTTATTACTGGGCGCAAAATTCGCTTGTATAAAATTACTTTATTTTCTAGAGATAGTGGTGACCCCCTCCCTATGAGAGAGGAGGCCAAATGAATTCTATTCCAGAACTTTTCTGCAAGATAGTCAATATGTTTCTTGTAAGTTAAGCGGCTAACTAAGTGTAAGCCCAGGTACTTGACCACCGAGACCCACTGTATATTGTCATCAAATAGTGTGAGGTGGAAAGGTGGGTCAATGGCCCCCCATTTCCTAAAAACAATTGCATGTGCCTTATCTACATTAATTGCAATTCTCCAATCTGATGACCAAATTTCTAGTTTATTTAAGAAGTTTTGCACAGCTTTAAGTGTGTACTTGAGATGGACACCCTGTGATAACACAGTGGGGTCATCCGCAAACAGGCAGGTACTGACAGTGGAGTGCTGTGGAAAGTCGTGCGTGTAAATGTTGTATAAGTATGGAGAAAGAACAGAACCCTGAGGGACGCCTGCAAGACAATTCCCGTGTGAGGAGTTTGAATTGTTTACACGAACCCTAAAGGTACTATTGTGTAAAAAGTCATGAATGATTTTAATTAAATATTCAGGGAACTGAAGTTTAATTAACTTAAAAGTGAGGCCATCATGCCACATCTTGTCAAATGCCCTCTTCACATCAAGAAAGACACCGACCGTGTAAAATTTATTAGCAAAACCTTCATTTATTATGTTTGTGACTCGTATTAATTGGTGTAGCGTGGAATGGCCCTCCCGGAAACCGTGTTGTTCCGGGGGAATACAATCTATGGCGTTGCAGTGGGATTTAATTCTAGTTAAGATAATTTTCTCATAGATCTTAGCAGTGGTGTTGATTAAACTAATTGGTCGAAAGCCTTGTGTGAACTTGTGATTTTGCCCTAATTTCGGTAGCATGATTACGTTTGCTTGCTTTCACTGTGTTGGAAAGGGATTTTTAATGAGGCATTGATTGTAAATTTTAGTTAAATGTGTTACTGCATTTAAAGTTAAATATTTTAAAGCAATGTTAGGTATTTGATCGGGGCCAGAAGCTTTTCTGTTCTGCAGTTTTTTAATAATGCCTCGTACCTCCGTAGGAGAAGTGAGGGGAGGGGGTGTGATTGTAGTGAAGTTGTCGAGGTAGGAATTTACCAAATCTTCGACTACTTCGATCTTATCGTCACTGTAGGGTTCAGGATTTTCCTGGAAAGTGACTTCCAAGGTGTCTTTGAAAGCCTCCGCCTTTTCGAAATCCGAGTAGGCCATTCCACCCGGCCCATGAAGTGGTGGAATAGGCACAAATCTCTTAGTGATTTTCCTATGGATATTGTAGAGGGAATTATCCTCTGGATTTAAAGTTAAGAGAAAATCATTCCAGGCCTTGTTTTTATAAGCTTGGATTTTAGTCCTGATCTGTCTGATGAGAGCATTAACTTCTCGTTTGTATGGGGGGGGGGGTATTTAGTTTGATTCCATTTTTTACGAAATCTATTTTTAGTTCTGATAAGCTCTCTGATGTTTCCAGGGAGGCGAAGGTGTGGAGTGTTAATTAATCTAGTGCTAGTGGAAGCAGAAATAGCATTCCCAACAGTACTAGTAAAATTTTGAACGGCTGAGTCCAAATCATCTATCCTGGGGTTCCCGGGTGTGTTATGATAAATAATTTCTTGAAATTTAATCCAGTTTGTAGATTTTAAGGTATGAAGTATTGGTGAAAGTACATTAGTAGTTACGAAGTCAAAGATTACTGGATTGTGGTCACTGCTAAGTTCATTAATTGTAAATACCAAATTAACTGCAAAGCCGATGTCCAAAATATTGTTGGTGTGGTATGTGTTGAAGTGAGTAGGAGTGTCAGGGGCGATAATATCTAGTGCAGAGCCTACGGCCCAATTATATAAGATATTACCATTTGCATTTGCTCTGCCTGGGTTCCAACTCGGATGTTTTGCATTAAAATCGCCAAACAGGAATGTTTTGTTGCTGTGGGTGAGAATTTTTTGCATCGACTTCCGTTGTATTAATGGAGCCGTGTGGAGGTCTGTAAATGCACGCCACAGTAATTTTACTGCTGTTTCCTAATTGTATGATAACCGATGTATTTTCAAAGGTGTTTGTATCTATTAAGATGGCGTGGTGTTTGATAGAGTTTTTGACGAAGAGGGCCGTTCCTCCACCTCTGTGTGTAAGTCTATCACTTCTGTGACAAGTGTAATTTGGAATGCTAACCCTGTCCGATGGACGAAGGTGTGTTTCTTGTATCCCGATTAAGTCGGGATCATAATTTACTAAGCATTCTTTTAATTCCTCTAAATTATTTCTTAAACTGTTAGCATTCCAGCTAAAGAACCTGAGAGAGTTACTATTAGCGTTATTATTGAATGTTAATTAAAGTTTAGTTTGGAGTATGGACAGCATTTGTCCCCACTGCTGCATCATCTGGGCCATTTGTGTCATTACTTTGGCATCCAGTGTCTCGTTGGGTGTGTTCTTTTTAACTGCACCGGAGTACAGTTGAGGAGATGTGTTTGTTTACGCGCCGCCGCACGCTCTTTCCAGACATTTCTCGTGGGTTGATTTTTCTGTTGTTTGATGTTGATGGGGTTTCTAGGGCATTCTGAGAAATTTGCAGGGTGCGGGCCACTGCAGTTTGCACATTTAGCTGGAGTTTTGACTGACTTGGTGCATTCAGAGGTGAGATGGCCTCCTGAACATTTCAAACACTTCGGTGCCCTTTGGCAAAACCGAGAGTGGTGGAAAAACTCCTGACAGCGATAGCACTGAGGAGGCATGGATGATTGATTGAGAGGTTCAACCTTAACTCTAAAAAAACCAATATTTGTTATGTTTATGATGCCCTGATTTGCAGGGCATCTGGGGAGGGTTACCAGGAAAAGTGGCATGCTTGTATTTGTCTTCCTGTTTCTCAACAGGGAGATGTGTGTGGGTTCAAATCCACAACTGTGTAGCTCTGATAAGATTTCGTCTTGGCTGTAGTCTTTGGGTAACCCTCTGATGACTACCTTTGTTTGCTTGTTATGGGCCATCTCAAATGTGTGAGACCGCAATTTATTGTCCGAAATAAATTTTTGAATTTTTCTGTGTTCTTCAACACAGATCGGGAATACTCGGAATTTCCCATTCTCTCTCGAAACACCCTTCTAGATCTTGGGACATGCAGAGGAGACTCACTTATAAATAACCTAGAAAGAAGTCAAAATATTATTATCAGACGAATTCTTAATGATGGATGGTTCATGAGAAATTCTGATCTTCGGGTGGCAATTAAAGGCAGAGGCAATTAAAGAGTAAAGGCAATTAACTCCCGGACAAGTAATTAAAGAACAAGCATTAAATTTCTTCTCCCAAATTGGTACTCGACAAACCATCTTCTATTAAAAACTGATAAATACTTTACTTAAAACTGATAAATGCTATATTTAAACTGCCATAGACCCAGGGCCGGACCGTGCCCTTTGGGGGCCCTGGGCTAATGATACCTGAGGGGCCCTCTAAATAATTTAAAAAATTGCCAGTTTCCTAAAAAAATTAAATATACGAAACTTTCTCTTAAGGTTCTTTTTTTTTATTTCAAACAATTTAAATTCGTTATAAACAATAACATAATTTTCAAAAAAAAACTTTTCTACACTTTTGTGCTGCAAATTGTTTCATTTGCTCATAACATTTTAAGTCTTTAGTGAGATCAGTAACACAGAAAGAAGAGATAAATAAGTAAGTCTAGTATATATATGTCATTGTTGTCCTATATTTCTATATAGGACATTTTAGAGATTGCACGCTCCGCTTCACTAGTAATAGGGAGCGTTATAAAAATCTTTAAAACGGTATACAAATTTGAAAAAACGTCATTAAGTTTCTTTTCAAAAATTAAATTTAACATATCACTACAAGTATAGGACAGCTCAGTTTGTTTTAGATAAGTTTTGAGTTGACACCTTCATTTACTAAATGATGGTCTACATCATTTGAATAGGGAGTACACTCTCCAGGTCGACGTTCTCCTTACTTTGATCTTGCAAATCCATCAAAAATTTAAATATTATATTCAGCATATATTTGACTTCTATTTAAATCAAGGGTTTAACAAAACAATAAGCATGTCCCTTTTAAATTTTTCTGTCCCATACACAGCTTTTTCTGTGTATTTAACTGCAAATTTTGAAATATCCCGTCTCTTGTTCAAATTGCTATATTCTGTTCCTACACTAGGACTTAATTTTTTGGTTGCATCTTGATACTCCTTTATTTTTTTATCTGATTCATGTAAACATCTGATACTTATAAACATTTTTTTTTGACATAATTAACTTATTTCCTTCACAGATGTCCAAACCAGGAGTTTGTAATTTTTTTGTTAACTGAATTAAATCTTTCAAAAATTTCTTCCTAAAATATAATTAAAATGACATTTTCGAATTTTGTTAATTTATTTAAAAATTTTACTGCGTTTTTTCGAAAATCAATTTTTTTTTCATTGTCTCTAAATGTTTTAATAATATTCATGTTATTACCATAATTACCTTTTAAGTCTTCAACAGCATCGTAATGACAAGACTATCTGGTCTGACTTAAACTTTTTAAGGTAAATTACAGTTTAATTTCATGATTTAGAAGTTCCCACCTACGGGTCGAAGAAGAAATGAAAATATATATTTGCTGCACTAAACCAAAGAAGTTCACTATTTCAGTTTCAACCTTAACTGATTCTGCCCCAACCAGACTAAGAGAATGTGCAGCGCATGATGCATAATTGGCGAATTTATTTTTTTTTCTTTTAGAAGAGCTTGCACACTATTATATCAACCGGACATATTGGTAGCGTTGTCAAATGACTGTCCTGTACAATTATCCAATAGCAGTCTATTTGTTTTTAAAATTTCTTGTAGATGATTAAATAGGTATAATCCAGTGTGACTACTAATCTTTATTAATGAGACACATCTTTCATACACTTTCCCCCGAAAACAATATCGTAGTATGTACAAAAGCAAATTGGTCATTGTGGGACAAATTTGATGTTGAATCCATTACAATTTAATAGTGCTTTGTGTAAACGTTATTTACTTGAGCTGTAATTGTTTTAATGATTTGCTTGCCCATGATCTCGATTATTTGCTAATATATCGTTTTTGATAAGTACGATATTAATGATTTTGGTCGTAATTTTCGCTGTTCAATATGTTCACAAATGAATGGGTTGAACTCTCTGCTAGCAGTTCCAGGACACTCATAAAATTACCATTATGAGGAGAACCAAACACTTCCTCGGTACCTCTAAATGCTAAACTTCTTGTAGCCAAATACTGTACTACCGCAATAACACGTTTGAAGACATTGTGGATATATTATATTGGGTACCTTTTCTTAGTTGCTCCTGTAACTGTTTATCTAACAAGCGGAGGGCACGACTAAGGAAATTCATTTGGGGACAAGATATTGAGTAATAGTAGTACTCCTTTAGGGTCTTCAACAGTCAATGTAATAGCGCCGAATAAACAGTCAGTTCCGAGAAAATAGCCTTCAAAATTCATACTTAGCTTGAATACAATTAAGTTCTTTCAGCTCCAGCGATGCAGTAGCATAGGTGGTAGTGTACCTGTACCTTTTTACATTTGTGGAAAACAACACATATAATGAAGGAAAACGAACAAAACGTGTTAACAGAGTTGATGTTAAAATCTAAATTTAAGCAAGAACAGCTTCTAAATTTTAGGTTTCAAATTCTCTCTCATGCAAAATACACGGGATTTCTCACACATCTATAAACATTTTCATGTCATTCAGAACATTGTGTTTAAGCGGAATATATTTCTCAATGTAAGTAGCTATAAAAACAAAGTATAAAAGCAAATTAAACTCAGAATAAGTAATGCAATTGCACTTAATCCCAACAGACCTAGACTTCGACAGCTCGTGTGAAAAAAATAAAGCACATATATCAGTTATTAAATATAAGGCATGGATAGGTAACACTTGAATCAAATATTAATATTATTAATAAGTAAATTATATTAACAAAATCAGATTAGAATTTTTTTCAATAATAAATGCAAATACTTTTTTTAATTGCTTTTACATGAAATGCCTGTAGCATGTTGACATATTCTTCGACGTATGTATTTGGAAATGGGTTCCAAGAAACACTGTCTAGTTCAAGTTGTTCCACGAAAGCACTTTCAAGTACCAGGGACTACACGAAAGCACCTTCAAGTTCTAGGGGTTTCGTGAAAAAGTTTGAAGACCACTGTCCTAAAGGAGTACTGCTAATACACAAAGTCTCGTCACCAAATGAATTTCCTTAGTCAAGCCCTCCCCTTGTAAAACAGACTTCTTTTCGTGTCAACCAAACTAACAATGAATTTTTATGTTCAATAGAATTTTCCTGATTTTCTAAGCAACTTGTTAAGTGTTTCCTATCCGAATAGTCGGTTGTGTATTGAGAATTTGTTTTAGAAAAAAGTTTGCAGGTCAAACAAAAAACACTACAAAAACTAGTTGAATAACATAGCCAAGATCTTTCTAGCACTTGGCTATTTTTAAGTTTTTTAATGAAATGATTATTCAAACTGATCTCTTTTGTCCTTTGTATTCTCTTATCGAAACAGAACATATATTGTTTGTATTTTTATTTTGAAAATAACTCATTTCATGGGAAAGGATACAATCAATAAAATTATTACTAAGCGATTTAGGCCACGAACCCACGTCAACGTATTTTTTAAACTCAAACCCAACATTTTGTAAACACTTTTCGGTCGAGGCATTACTGATCTGTCTGAACAATATATTTTTTAGAAGGCTGCTGGTAATCGAGATCTTGCATATTTTTCTCATTAATATTTGCTTGTTGTGTTTCTCCGTTTTCTTTTGCTAAGTTTCTTTCCCTTTAACTTCAGTGGCGTAACATACATCCCTGCAACCCCGCATTGGGGGGGCCCCAAGGTTCTAAGGGGCCCAAAGCCTATGTTATGCTATGGCTTTCCAATCCTTTGTATGATCTAGTTTGGAACCCGAAACCTGATTGCCCCTATTGCACAAAAATAAATGGCTACAGAAAAATGTCACTACGTTTGTATTAGTGCTCGATACTCATCGGCAGCGTCCTATGATAGAGCCTCTGTCTATTAATTATTAATTTCCATGTATTCTGTGGTAAGGCGGAAGAATAAAAGAAAATTGTGCTCTTGCTCTCGAAAATAAAAATAAATTTGGTGGGGTATTTCGGGTATTTTATTTTTGAGATGTATTTTTAATGGTTTATTATTTTATTACTATTTTGATTGTAAACATCTTTTTCTGTTTGTTATCTTCAACGGGGCCCCCTAGAACCCGGGGGGGGGCCCTGGGCTGCAGCCCATTAAGCCCATACGTAGATCCGGCCCTCCATAGACCAACACAAATACTCCGCAACACAGGGCTGTATTCCTGGAATCTTTCCTTGACCTTTTCATCCTCGGACGTTTTTATTCCGGCTTGCCCTATTCCGCCCAACGTCCTGATCTCTCCCTCATTTATTTATATTACACTTAAATTATAATACAATAATAGCACTTTAAATTTTTAATTTAATTTTTTTTTAAAAATCCAAGTAAATCTCTCTAGAAAATTAATTCTTTATTTTATTTAATTTCTATTACCACTGAGCAAATTGTGTGTGGAAATTTTTCACTGATATCTTTACGTAAAGACAGGAGATTAGATCCCAGCAGGGCTAAGTGCCCCAAAACAACCTCCCTCATTTGGAGAAACAAACTAAATGCAGATGGAAAATATTTCTGTATAAAAAATGTTTGAAAACAATGCACTTTAGAATCCCTCTAAAATAGTTTTATCTTTACATTCCATGTCTGTGGTAGCCAATTGGTCTCGTACTCGCATTGCTTCTATCAAGTTGTGGATTCGAGTCCACTAAAAGAGGCGTAAACGGGCTGATACTCGTTTCATCTGTCCCATTTGCGTGTTGTGAAAGCTTGAAGAGTGAGATGGAAGAGAGTGAGAGTTCCTTTTCATTTGAACCTTTGCTCCGAATTACCAATAGCCCTTTCTCGTGTTTCCTTAGAGTAAGGCATTAATAAAAAATCCTTCTTAAAAAGATTAAAGTAAGACAGATCTTAGAAAAATTAAGTACTTAGTAATTGTTACATTATTTAGTAAGAGAACAATCATGGTTTTTTAATTTAACAGTCAGTTCAACCATTCAATTGAGGTTAACTGCACGCCATCAATATATGTCAAAATAACAAATTACTTTGTAGAGATTGCATTACTTACTGCAGGGAACTTTCTTAATGCAATTTAAAAGCCCTCTACATAAGTCCTTTTGAAACTGCAGATGCATCTGAATGGCAAGACACCTGAGCCAATGCTCGGAGGAATCACTAAATGATTTAAAAAACTTGTAAAAGAAAAATGCTTTATGAGATCTTTCATGGTCACCCTCTGGGAAGATGCGAATGGATTTCTGATTCCGAGGAGGAAATTCCCTGACAGTAAGAGAAGGGATTACGTTTTTGTTCTCATTGCTTCAATGCGCATGCGTTTTTGTTCATTGCTGGAAGACGTGGCTTTACAAGACCATTTGTTTCTCCGTAGCTTCTCGGCAACAGTGTCTTGTAAAGAGGGGCAGCGGAAGTGAGATTCGAATGAACCCTTTACAATCTATTAATTGACTCTCAAATGCAAGAAAATTTTCTCCTTGAATTTAAAAACATTTAGTACGTTTATTGTCGCGTGAAAAAAATAATAAAAGCAAATACATTTTAAAAAAAAACAACAACAACTTATTTTTAAAAGAAAATTTCTTAAAATTCGGTTGAAAGATTACCAATAAGCTGTCTTCCTCTCTCTATATACAGGGTGTCCCGATACTTACCGATAATTGAGTGCGAGGTGAAAGGTGTGGTCCCAACTGTTCTAGGGAAAATGTAGAAAAAAATCTCTATCATTTCGCTACATAAGGACGAGCATACTTCAGAAAATGAGGCAAATTGAGACGCCCTCCATCAGTAATGACCACAAATATGACTATTTTATGTGATGATTTTTTTTTCTCTAACATTTCTTTACGTACTATTAATCGCAGTCACAAATCGCTTTGCTAGTTTAGTTGTGTGAGTAGGGGTTAGAAAAAAATCTCTATCATTTCGCTACATAAGGACGAACATACTTCAGAAAATGAGGAAATTGAGACGCCCTCCATCAGTAATGACCACAAATATGACTATTTTATGTGATCATTTTTTTTCTCTAACATTTCTTTACATACTATTAATCGCAGTCACAAATTGCTTTGCTAGTTTAGTTGTGTGAGTAGGGGTTAGAAAAAAATCTCTATCATTTCGCTACATAAGGACGAGCATACTTCAGAAAATGAGGAAAATTGAGACGCCCTCCATCAGTAATGACCACAAATATGACTATTTCATGTGATGATTTTTTTTCTCTAACATTTCTTTACGTACTATTAATCGCAGTCACAAATCGCTTTGCTAGTTTAGTTGTGTGAGTAGGGGTTAGAAAAAAATCTCTATCATTTCGCTACATAAGGACGAGCATACTTCAGAAAATGAGGAAAATTGAGACGCCCTCCACCAGTAATGACCACAAATATGACTATTTTATGTGATCATTTTTTTTCTCTAACATTTCTTTACGTACTATTAATCGCAGTCACAAATTGCTTTGCTAGTTTAGTTGTGTGAGTAGGGGTTAGAAAAAAATCTCCATCATTTCGCTACATAAGGACTTCAGAAAATGAGGCAAATTGAGACGCACTCCATCAGTAATGACCACAAATATGACTATTTTATGTGATCATTTTTTTTTTCTCTAACATTTCTTTACGTACTATTAATCGCAGTCACAAATCGCTTTGCTAGTTTAGTTGTGTGAGTAGGGGTTAGAAAAAAATCTCTATCATTTCGCTACATAAGGACTTCAGAAAATGAGGCAAATTGAGACGCTCTCCATCACTAATGACCACAAATATGACTATTTTATGTGATCATTTTTTTTCTCTAACATTTCTTTACGTACTATTAATCGCAGTCACAAATTGCTTTGCTAGTTTAGTTGTGTGAGTAGGGGTTAGAAAAAATCTCTATCATTTCGCTACATAAGGACTTCAGAAAATGAGGCAAATTGAGACGCTCTCCATCACTAATGACCACAAATATGACTATTTTATGTGATCATTTTTTTTTCTCTAACATTTCTTTACGTACTATTAATCGCAGTCACAAATCGCTTTGCTAGTTTAGTTGTGTGAGTAGGGGTTAGAAAAAAATCTCTGTCATTTCGCTACATAAGGACGAGCATACTTCAGAAAATGAGGAAAATTGAGACGCACTCCATCAGTAATGACCACAAATATGACTATTTTATGTGATCATTTTTTTTTTCTCTAACATTTCTTTACGTACTATTAATCGCAGTCACAAATCGCTTTGCTAGTTTAGTTGTGTGAGTAGGGGTTAGAAAAAAATCTCTATCATTTCGCTACATAAGGACGAGCATACTTCAGAAAATGAGGAAAATTGAGACGCACTCCATCAGTAATGACCACAAATATGACTATTTTATGTGATCATTTTTTTTTCTCTAACATTTCTTTACGTACTATTAATCGCAGTCACAAATCGCTTTGCTAGTTTAGTTGTGTGAGTAGGGGTTAGAAAAAAATCTCTATCATTTCGCTACATAAGGACGAGCATACTTCAGAAAATGAGGAAAATTGAGACGCACTCCATCAGTAATGACCACAAATATGACTATTTTATGTGATCATTTTTTTTTCTCTAACATTTCTTTACGTACTATTAATCGCAGTCACAAATCGCTTTGCTAGTTTAGTTGTGTGAGTAGGGTTAGAAAAAAATCTCTATCATTTCGCTACATAAGGACGAGCATACTTCAGAAAATGAGGAAAATTGAGACGCACTCCATCAGTAATGACCACAAATATGACTATTTTATGTGATCATTTTTTTTTCTCTAACATTTCTTTACGTACTATTAATCGCAGTCACAAATCGCTTTGCTAGTTTAGTTGTGTGAGTAGGGGTTAGAAAAAATCTCTATCATTTCGCTACATAAGGACGAGCATACTTCAGAAAATGAGGAAAATTGAGACGCACTCCATCAGTAATGACCACAAATATGACTATTTTATGTGATCATTTTTTTTCTCTAACATTTCTTTACGTACTATTAATCGCAGTCACAAATCGCTTTGCTAGTTTAGTTGTGTGAGTAGGGTTAGAAAAAATCTCTGTCATTTCGCTACATAAGGACGAGCATACTTCAGAAAATGAGGAAAATTGAGACGCACTCCATCAGTAATGACCACAAATATGACTATTTTATGTGATCATTTTTTTTTCTCTAACATTTCTTTACGTACTATTAATCGCAGTCACAAATCGCTTTGCTAGTTTAGTTGTGTGAGTAGGGGTTAGAAAAAAATCTCTATCATTTCGCTACATAAGGACGAGCATACTTCAGAAAATGAGGAAAATGAGACGCACTCCATCAGTAATGACCACAAATATGACTATTTTATGTGATCATTTTTTTTCTCTAACATTTCTTTACGTACTATTAATCGCAGTCACAAATCGCTTTGCTAGTTTAGTTGTGTGAGTAGGGGTTAGAAAAAAATCTCTATCATTTCGCTACATAAGGACGAGCATACTTCAGAAAATGAGGAAAATTGAGACGCACTCCATCAGTAATGACCACAAATATGACTATTTTATGTGATCATTTTTTTTTCTCTAACATTTCTTTACGTACTATTAATCGCAGTCACAAATCGCTTTGCTAGTTTAGTTGTGTGAGTAGGGGTTAGAAAAAAATCTCTGTCATTTCGCTACATAAGGACGAGCATACTTCAGAAAATGAGGAAAATTGAGACGCACTCCATCAGTAATGACCACAAATATGACTATTTTATGTGATCATTTTTTTTTCTCTAACATTTCTTTACGTACTATTAATCGCAGTCACAAATCGCTTTGCTAGTTTAGTTGTGTGAGTAGGGGTTAGAAAAAAATCTCTATCATTTCGCTACATAAGGACTTCAGAAAATGAGGCAAATTGAGACGCTCTCCATCACTAATGACCACAAATATGACTATTTTATGTGATCATTTTTTTTCTCTAACATTTCTTTACGTACTATTAATCGCAGTCACAAATCGCTTTGCTAGTTTAGTTGTGTGAGTAGGGGTTAGAAAAAAATCTCTATCATTTCGCTACATAAGGACGAGCATACTTCAGAAAATGAGGAAAATTGAGACGCACTCCATCAGTAATGACCACAAATATGACTATTTTATGTGATCATTTTTTTTTCTCTAACATTTCTTTACGTACTATTAATCGCAGTCACAAATCGCTTTGCTAGTTTAGTTGTGTGAGTAGGGGTTAGAAAAAAATCTCTATCATTTCGCTACATAAGGACGAGCATACTTCAGAAAATGAGGAAAATTGAGACGCACTCCATCAGTAATGACCACAAATATGACTATTTTATGTGATCATTTTTTTTTCTCTAACATTTCTTTACGTACTATTAATCGCAGTCACAAATCGCTTTGCTAGTTTAGTTGTGTGAGTAGGGGTTAGAAAAAAATCTCTATCATTTCGCTACATAAGGACGAGCATACTTCAGAAAATGAGGAAAATTGAGACGCACTCCATCAGTAATGACCACAAATATGACTATTTTATGTGATCATTTTTTTTCTCTAACATTTCTTTACGTACTATTAATCGCAGTCACAAATCGCTTTGCTAGTTTAGTTGTGTGAGTAGGGGTTAGAAAAAAATCTCTGTCATTTCGCTACATAAGGACGAGCATACTTCAGAAAATGAGGAAAATTGAGACGCACTCCATCAGTAATGACCACAAATATGACTATTTTATGTGATCATTTTTTTTTCTCTAACATTTCTTTACGTACTATTAATCGCAGTCACAAATCGCTTTGCTAGTTTAGTTGTGTGAGTAGGGGTTAGAAAAAAATCTCTATCATTTCGCTACATAAGGACGAGCATACTTCAGAAAATGAGGAAATTGAGACGCACTCCATCAGTAATGACCACAAATATGACTATTTTATGTGATCATTTTTTTCTCTAACATTTCTTTACGTACTATTAATCGCAGTCACAAATCGCTTTGCTAGTTTAGTTGTGTGAGTAGGGGTTAGAAAAAAATCTCTATCATTTCGCTACATAAGGACGAGCATACTTCAGAAAATGAGGAAAATTGAGACGCACTCCATCAGTAATGACCACAAATATGACTATTTTATGTGATCATTTTTTTTTCTCTAACATTTCTTTACGTACTATTAATCGCAGTCACAAATCGCTTTGCTAGTTTAGTTGTGTGAGTAGGGGTTAGAAAAAAATCTCTGTCATTTCGCTACATAAGGACGAGCATACTTCAGAAAATGAGGAAAATTGAGACGCACTCCATCAGTAATGACCACAAATATGACTATTTTATGTGATCATTTTTTTTTCTCTAACATTTCTTTACGTACTATTAATCGCAGTCACAAATCGCTTTGCTAGTTTAGTTGTGTGAGTAGGGGTTAGAAAAAAATCTCTATCATTTCGCTACATAAGGACTTCAGAAAATGAGGCAAATTGAGACGCTCTCCATCACTAATGACCACAAATATGACTATTTTATGTGATCATTTTTTTTCTCTAACATTTCTTTACGTACTATTAATCGCAGTCACAAATCGCTTTGCTAGTTTAGTTGTGTGAGTAGGGGTTAGAAAAAAATCTCTATCATTTCGCTACATAAGGACGAGCATACTTCAGAAAATGAGGAAAATTGAGACGCACTCCATCAGTAATGACCACAAATATGACTATTTTATGTGATCATTTTTTTTTCTCTAACATTTCTTTACGTACTATTAATCGCAGTCACAAATCGCTTTGCTAGTTTAGTTGTGTGAGTAGGGGTTAGAAAAAAATCTCTATCATTTCGCTACATAAGGACGAACATACTTCAGAAAATGAGGAAATTGAGACGCCCTCCATCAGTAATGACCACAAATATGACTATTTTATGTGATCATTTTTTTTTCTCTAACATTTCTTTACGTACTATTAATCGCAGTCACAAATCGCTTTGCTAGTTTAGTTGTGTGAGTAGGGGTTAGAAAAAAATCTCTATCATTTCGCTACATAAGGACGAGCATACTTCAGAAAATGAGGCAAATTGAGACGCTCTCCATCAGTAATGACCACAAATATGACTATTTTATGTGATCATTTTTTTTCTCTAACATTTCTTTACGTACTATTAATCGCAGTCACAAATCGCTTTGCTAGTTTAGTTGTGTGAGTAGGGGTTAGAAAAAAATATGTCACTTAAGTTTGACTCTTCATAAAAAGAAAACTATTACACACAACCCCAGGTAAGTTTCTCAAAAGTTTGCCCATTTAATTAAGATTCCATAATGGTATATATAACACTTGTTCTTTTCTGTGCTTAACAATCATAGAGAATTCAAACATTTCCAAACATTTTTTTATTCAAGAATTCATAGAACATTTTAAAAACACCTCTGTCGGTACCTTCCTTCACATCATTAGGTATTGTGAAATTTCGCAATATCGCAGAGATTTTTTCACTGACGTCACCTTTCGTAGTCATTCTTGAAATTACAGTCACAAATGGAGCCAAAGTCTTTGCCGGCGTGGTTAAAATTAACTTAGTTGCAACTGGTTTGAGAAAATGATGTCACCTAATTTTGACTCTTAATGAAAAGAAAAATATTCTAAGCAAGTTACTTCGCAATAGTCACTCTTTTAGTGACAATTCCGAAAGGGCGCGCTACGTTCGCGTTCGTAACAATAGCTGCTATTTTGTTTTCTTTCACATAATGGCATTACTTTAAAAAAACTGCTGAATCTTAGGAACCTATATTTGAACTTATATGGATGGCTTATGAAAAACCCACATGCAAAGCTGACCCAATTTCAATTTAAAATCAACATTTAAAACAGAACAATATTTAGACCATTTGAGATTACCCAAAAGTTTAAATGGAGCCTCAAACTTGAATTTTATTCGAAACAATTTGCAAGACCTGCTGGAAGATTAGCCATTCAACATCTATAAGGACATATGATTCGAATATGGATGGCACGCTCATTAAGCGCGTCCTGTACGGATACATGGAGTATACCAGAGGGTGAATTGGACGTCATTTTCTCATCGTTTACCAAATTTAAATCCCGTCAATTTTTCTTACTGGGACTTCATACAAGAAAATGTTTATTTTAATCTAAAAACTGGATCAAACTGAGGTAAAGGATTGTTGAAGCAGTTGAGGAAATAAGTAATTACTCCCGACTCCTCAAGTGGTGATTTTTAAAAAGGTGTAGAGCAGGGGTCGCCAAAGTGGTCTATATAGACCCCTAGGGGTCTATTTAACAACAGTATGGGGTCTATCTGACCCAAGGGGTCGAATGGGGGTCTATTGGGACTCGAAGGAAAAAAACAGTTCTTAATACGCAAATCACACATATCTAACTGCGTACGTAAAAATTTAAAATATTTTTATAATTGACTTAATATTATATTCTTTATAGAAAATAAAATAATAAATCAGAAAA
Organism: Trichonephila clavata; assembly: GCA_019973975.1. Lineage (NCBI taxonomy): Eukaryota > Metazoa > Arthropoda > Arachnida > Araneae > Nephilidae > Trichonephila > Trichonephila clavata. The sequence goes on from BMAO01032169.1 coordinate 28,605, forward strand.
CAATTAAAAACTTATTAAAAATTTGACAATACATAAATTTTGGACTAATATAAATATAAAGCAAAAATATGTGAAACTTTACGAAATGGCTCAGCCATTTATGCTGGCGTTTCCAAGTTCGTATATGGTTGAAGCCGGTTTCAGTCACGTTAATTCAATTTTAACTAAAAACAGAAATAAATTAAATGTGGAGCTTCGAGGGGATTTACGGTTAAAATTGACTAATTTCGAACCCAATATAGCGAACCTTGCCAAGAAACACCAGGCACACTCATCTCATTAAGAAGTAAAAAATCTGTAGCTACTTTACTTACTGTTTCTGATTTATTAAAAATTTAGACTAATATATAGTTTTATTTTAATTACCTGAAAAATACAATTGTGGGGGTCTATGGAGATTTCGAAAAATTATATAGGGGGCGATGATAAAAAAAGTTTGGCGACCCCTGGTGTAGAGCCTACATTCGTGCAGAAAGTAAACAAACATTTACTTCAAAAAAATGTTGCAAAAAAAAATTTTTTTAACGTTTTATTTATAAATTTAGTGCTTTATTTGAATGAACTAAATTCATGTGACTTCACGATCACGTGAAAACCGTGTCACGTGATTACGCTGCCGGTTGTTTACTGTTATAGCTACGATTATTTTGTTATTTTAGTTTAACATTATAATTTTTAAAACCTCTTATTTTACTTAAATGGTTGCTTCACAAGAAAAAGAAACGATAAGTGTTTCGAAAAAAATCATTTTTTAATATCGAACAAAAAATCTGAGTGTTTTGAACTTGTTCTCTCGTACTTGTTATTTTGTTACTTCATATAATGTAAATAGAGTGTTTTTCATTGTAAGCATCTCTTGTAATTTCCATAAGCCATTAATTCAAGTGACATAAAATATATGAATTAAATGTGTACATAATTTGTGCTATGTGTTGCTGTAACTGAGTTAATAATTAATGAAATAATTAATGAAAAAGCTTCTAAGTTGCATAATTTTTTTCTGTTCAAGATAGTGTTGAAATTTTTTGTAGATACTCCCAAACATATGTTCTATAAAAGTTAGTGTTGATTTCGGTCTGAGATCTCTGGTTAAATGTTTAAAAAATGCTAAAATTAACATTTAAAAAAATTGTGTTTTTTCAAAGTTTAACTAAAAAAATAATTAAAAAAAACAATGAAACAGATTTTCAAATCCATACAAACTTAAGTTCACAACAATCTATTAAACATACGTCTCGTAAAATGACTAAAAAATTTTAAAATTTCAGCATTTTATAGCTTTGAAAAAATTTAAATTCTTAAGTCATAGCTTGTTGAACTTACTTTTTGCTTTCAACTTAATATAAATTATATTTTGACTGTATATCAAAAAAAGTATATTTTAAAAAGGGTACTTTTTAGCTTTAAAAACAAAGTGACTTATGCCAATTAAAAAAAACACCTCAATTATTTATGTCTGGTTGTATATTTTTTCTTGTTTTGAAAATTCTTATTTTTGAATGTGTGACTGAAATATATTCAATTACTTTTATGACCTGAAAAGTTTATGGAATATCTAACGCAACAATCTTGTGATTCACCGTTTTTTTTAATTCACATATATTTAAATGTTATTCATCATTTGAATTGCACAGAAATATTTGTTTTGTTTACATGATACATTTCTAATTTAATTGTGAATGGAAATTTATGCGACTTTTCATATATATTGTATTGTATTTTTTCGATCTATGTTGTGAGAATAAAATTCATTTTCAATGGATAAATATTTATTATTAATCAAAAACTTTCATAAAAACTCACTCTATTATGAGATGAACAAAGAAAACCTTTTAAATAAAGTAGATCAACATATGTTATAGGCACTTCATATAAAGAAAAAAAAGTTATTGAATTTGTTATAAAAATTGTAATGTGTGAATTTTTAATATCGTTCATACTTGCATTAATATTAATTTGTGATCCAACTGTCGCATACCCATGCACATCTGTATTGTGTGTAATGTTATTTTTACAAAAATTTCAATTTTTTATAGCGATGCTTAATATAGCAAGCGCATTTAAGTTTTCTGTACACATGCATGTTTTAAGGTAACTTTTTAATATGCTGAAAGAGCTCTCAGCACTTCCTATAGTAACTGAGAAAAAATATTAAAATAGTTAATACATGTAGAAATAACTAAATTATTTAGCATGTATAGCAATATATCTTGTGTGCTTTCGCAGGTTTTTATTAGAATCATTTTAGATATCTTTATATGTATTAAGTCTTTATATGCAATACATTGTAAAAATAAAATTCATTTTCATCAAAGAACTGACCAACAATGAAATAAATTATTAATTTGAATTTTAAATGTAGGTAGGCAAACTTGATGTAAATATAATATATTTTATAGAAAATTGTAACTTTTCATCTGTAAATACGGAAGTACTGGAAAAAATGAGAAAATTCGTTCACAACATGTTTGATATACAAAAATTCACACCCGTGTGAAGAACGGGCATATAAGTACAAAGGAAAAAATTTAAGAACTTTTTATAGTATTGGTTGGTAAATCAAACCACAAAATATTACAGGATCATTTCAAATATCCGACACTGGTATATATAAGCCATACTATTATAAAATATGCAATTCATGAAAGCATTTCATATAATGTTTATATTCAATAAAACAATGTGAGGTGTAATTTTGCATATATTATTCACAAAATTTTAAAAATTTAAATTTTTTAAAAAATGAAAAAAATTTACACAGTAATAATTGCACATAAATATCAAGAAAACGTTAAAATTTTTTTTTTCTGTTGTAACAGAAGTTTTAAAATCTTTTGCTTCACATAATATTTAAATGATATATTTGTATGAAAGACTTATGATGAAAAGAACTGAAATTATAAAATTATTAATATAAAACATTTACATGCACACATTTTACAAAAACAAATTTAAAGAAATACAGTATTATAATACCTCAGAAATATCCTGCTTTATGTAACTCCTTCCTTTTTTTAATCAATATTTCTCTTTTTAAAATAGTTTTTTTTATCAATTTGCGTGAATGCTGGTATTTGGTGTTTTTCCTTCTGATTCTAAATGATCTTTTACGGGATTCGAGCATCACACCAAGATCATGCGAACATTTCCCCAAAGGTATATGTAATGCTTTTTGTGTCTCTCTCACAGTACGTAGAGTCCCTTTGTTGAATTCACAAATTGCTTCCATTACGGCATGTGTAACTCTGTCTTTACACACTAGCTTCTTTGGACACTTTGACCAAATCATGTTGTACAAACTTTCTTTAGCATTTTGGGTTCTGCAATTAACGCACCTTTTCAAAAGTTCATTTGAAGCAAGCCATTGATAAAGAGAAAGGATATGTGGCAAAGGATAAGATAACTTCTTAATTCTGATGTTAGGAACTAATTTGTTTTCTTCTGTGACAGATGTATTCACAGCGTCACTACACCAACGTTTGCTGTTCATTTGAGCAGAATGATTTCTGAAATATCCATAATTACGAGGGGTGATCAGAAAAAAAGATTACAAATAAAAAATATTTCCCCAGCAGGACAAGTGCATGCTGTACTTATAACCTAAAATTTAAAAAAAAGATATTAAATACTAAAGAAATAAATTCTATAATAAGATCGTAAACTTATATAAGTTTTCGGTATTTACTTATTAGTCTACTACTAACAAATGTTGAAAAATTTGTGCCAAGTTAATTTACGGCTTAATTTAAATTCAATTATTTTATCAAAAGACCATAAGTTAAAATTTAAATAATTAAATTATATGCATGAGAATTTTAAAAAAGTGAAAATTAACAATTTATTTTATATAAAAACACATCATTAAGTATATGATTTAAAAATAATATGGCTTATCAGAAAAATTAGTAAAAATTTGTGAGAATCTTAATGTAAACATAATTTTACTCTGTATTAAATTCAAGTTTTAATTGGAAAATTTACATTTTTTTTTCAAAATGATTAGGCATTACTTGCCTTTACATTTAACGTGTTGGAATCAAAATAGAAGATTTACTCATAAATAGCAATATCAATATAATGACAAAAGCTTAATAATGTATATTCATTACAATAGAAAACAATGTAATTGATATTCAATGCTACTCTAAAAAATAAGACTCAAATTATAAACTTATCATTGATAATGAACCTATATTAAAAATATATATATAAATATGCAAATTTACATTTCTTTTACAGATGTTTAAAAAGCTGCTAAATTTGAATAGCTGTCATTACTTTTAATCTTTTAGAATCAACTTATAATTCAATGATAAATAACAATGTAAAAATTATTAAAAACCTATGTGACGGGTTCTTACGCGTTTCACTAACCTTCTCATATATTCATTAAATGTTTTATTTTATTTCAACCATTCTCCACCGGGAGCCAAAGCGTGATTTATGCAAATGAGATATTTTATATAAGTTCGGGTTTAGCAAGTTAGAAAGGAGAATGAAATGAAATGAGAAAGTGTTTTTTCAAGTGTAAACGTAGACGTTGCGAGTAGAGTCTATTGTACCGTTGTAGATAAAATTAGTTCATAAAAGAACTGCGAAATAGCAGAGAAAGAAGTCGCCTATTAAAGGAATCCAATCAAGATATTAAGGAAGCAGCTAGACGAACCTGCCTTAACATAAGAAATCAGGTTAGTTTTATTTGTTCCAATTAAGTATAAGTGTGTAGCTGTAATTGTACGCGTCGTCCCTTTGTAGATTCAGATAGGATTCCGTCGTTCATAATTATTGAATCCTTCTCATTCTCCACTGTGTTTTATTGTTCTCAAAATTGAATAGTAATTGTGTAATCTCTTAATTAAGAAAAGTCAATAAATAAGATCGATTTGTTAAAATAAGTAGTGAATTTATTATGAATTCAACACATTCAGATTCAGGTAATACCCGAAGGGGAGTTGATAATCTTAGAGGTAGCGAGAGACTACGACACCTATGTTAATATAAAAACTATTTAATATTATTAAAAACCTATTTTGTACTTCAAAACAATGAGTTGAATTAAAGCAAACGTAAGTAAATACCCCAATGCAATCATAATACTTTCAAAAGGTATCTAAATTAAAACAGAAAATGTATAACTTTTCTCAGAAGTTCTGATCTGAACAGATGGCTTGTGTTTTACTCTTTTCTTCATCTCTGCTTTGTCAACGCCTGTGATAAAGAAATAATCATTCACTGAGCAATCAGGCTCAGTAAACGATATGGTGCTTACAAACTTGGTATCATATAGTTTCAATCCTTTCCTAACATTGGTAGTGACACTTTGATTTCCAGTAGCACTAGAAAATTTCTCGCTACATCGGAGAACTTCACATAAATTGAAATTTTTTAAAAGAAGAAGTTTTGTTCCTATACTGTGAGCCATTCTTGCGCAAAAATATAAAATAAAGAACTACAAAATTAATTAAGAACTAAAATAACTAGCAGCTAATCTAAGTGTATCAAGAGAGAGAGAGAGAGAGAGAACTATACATAAATATACTATCTAACACTAGTTGGAGCGGACGAATACCTAATTAGATATATAAATAAGAATAAAACAGAAATTTTACAAAAAAGTTGTTAAGAATTTTTCCTGACAAATATAAAAACTAGAATAATGCATAAAATATAATGATATCATGTATTTTAATTAGATAAAATTACAGCACAAGAATGTCAACAACTTAGTGTATAGGTTTAACACGGGAATAAAAAACACGTGCAAATGTTGGCAAAGTTGTCACGTGATTCCCCGCTTGGCGTCTGTCTGGCGTGAATTTCGTCCATTAAATACTTACGATTCAGTTGTTTTAAAATGAAGTCAGTTAGGAAAGAAAAAAAAATGACAGTATTTGTTATGTATAGAAATGTAGCAACTTTTTGAATCATTTTGGATTTGTCACCAAAAGGTCATCTTTTGAAAGAACTCGCTTAGAGTATTTCATGATGAGTATGGAATACTAGTGTATGTAAGAGAGTTTACAATGTTTTTCTTTTTAGGAAGTCCCAAAGGTGACTTCATTTTTTCAAATAAGATTAAGTTACATTAATTTTAACTAAACCAATAAACATTTTTACTCCACTTGTAACTGGGATTAATAGCATGGATATGAAAGATCACGTCAGTGAAAAAATCAGAGTAAAATTATGGAATTGGCGGTCACGGTACTTAAATGATGTAATGCAAGATATGAACACGTGATTTTAAAATGAAATTGTTATGCAAATAAATAATGTTCTATGATTGTTACGCTAAGAAAAAAACAATTGTTGTACCGTTTTGGGAAACTGAATAAGTTAATTTTTGAAAAACTTGTCTGGGGTAGTGTGCAAAATTTGTCTTTTCAGGGAGAGTCAAAGTTAGGTTACATATTTTTCTCAAACCCCGACTCACACAAATTACGTTAATTTTAACTTGAAAGTTTTTTTTTTCTGACTTGTATCTGCTATTAAGAGTACTGCTATGTAAGGTGTTGGTAGTAAGAAAATCATTGTAAAACTGGGCAATTTGTGTCGATAGTAGTTATAATGAAGTGATGGAGGGTTCAATTTTCTACATTTTGGAAAATGTGTTCTTCCTAACTAAATAAAGAGTACACGGTAGTTTTATATATATATATTTCCCACAGAGCAGATATGACCCCGTTTTTCAACCCCTTGCTAGATCATTATTTTAGTTTTGGCACAACATGTATAAATACACACTCATCATCCCGAGATCTCAGAAAATACTAGGTGTATACATTAATAATGTGGTAGGCATATTTGTTTTGTTTTGTATAAATCCTCCAAAAAAGAGTTTTGCGAGAATCGACTGCCAAAGAGAATAACAAAGGTGTAAAATGTGATGCATCTTCTATGTATATACACACACGAGCTCTCGCATTCTATTAAACCTACGGACTCTAAATTTAGCAGGTATGATTCTTTTGTTGAACGGAGATTTGCTAAGAACGGAGCTCACACTACGGCGTATAAGTTAATATTTATTTTTTCGACTACATAAAATTTATATATTGACTGACAGATGAACCCCTGGGAAATAGCGCGTTACTCAGCTTGTGACGGGTGCTTACGCGTTTCACTAACCTTCTCTCAAATCTTTAAATATTTTATTTATTTTAACCAATCTCCGCCGAGAGCCAAAAGTGTGACTTATGCAAACAAGATAGTTTCGGCTTTAGCGAGTTCGAAAAAGATATAAAAGGGAGAAATGAAATGAAGAGAGGAGGATGATTACGAAGTTGATTAAGAAGGTGATTCTGAGAGATTAGTTTATCTAGTGGAAATATATTCGCCGGGAGAAGACTATTGAAAAAGGTTCATTAATTCGGTTCGGGACGGAACTGAAAGATATCAAAGATTGAAGCCCCTCTTTAGAGCAATCCAGTATTAGAGAAACCTGCCTTAAGAAAAAAAAGGTATCAGGTCAGTTATTTTCATAAATTAGATATAAATGCGTAGTTTGATTGTATACGTTATTCTCCGTGATTTCAGTTAGTATTCCGTCGTTCATAATCAGATTCTTCCCGCACTCCACTGTAATTTGTTGTTCTTATAGTCTGAATAATATTTATGTATTTCTCAATTAAGAAAGATAAATAAATAAGATTGATTTATTAATTAGGTTGTAATTAATTATGGATCCAACATATTCAGATTTAGATAATATGCGAAGGGGAGTTAATAATCATAGGGGTAGCGAAAGGCTACGACAAGCTTTATGTATTTATTTAACCTTTGGCTATTTAATGTGATAAATATTTCTTTCCTTGAAGTAATTTACAATTTACTTAAAATTATTCAAAAATATTAATTAAAGTTTGACTACATTAAGTTCTTTTAATCTTCTAACTCGATTGTTATGCTTTTTTAATTCAACGTGTAGGAAACAGGTATATCTGCTGGTATTTTATACATAAATAAATTGCATACTCAGAAAATATATAACTTTGGTATTTTTCCTTCCATGTGGATAGTTTTTTTTTTAAGAGTACATAAGATTGGAATTAAAGTTTCATGCAGAGGAGACACTTAAAAATAAAAATTTTCTTCAAATCCCACCAAATGAAACTAACTAAGGAGAAAAAAATAATAAAATTGAAAATACTTAAAACTAAAGAAAATCTTTCCCATTCGGTGTTCTAAATATCTTTGAAATTAATTTATATCTGATCTCTTGTAAAAAGTAAGAAATTTTGAAAACTGTTGGGTTGAAGCGAGAGTGAACTATTTTTTCTAGCGTAAGGATATCTGTGACGCGCCCACGCTTTTTCCCGCTTCCTCCCACGCACTTCGGGAACACGCTGTATGCGATGATCTGAACTTATGCTGTGTGCCGTATTCATAATCTCTTATTTATTTGTCCGCAATAAATTGTGCTGTGCAGAAAGACCTGAAGAACTTATTTTACAAAAAGAGCAACAAAAACAATTACATTCTCGCACGATTTTGAACAAATAAAAAAAAAATTAGCACCTTTAAACTGTTAAATAATAAATAACGTACAGTGAAATTCCTCTCGCATATAATCAGTCATTTGGAATTGTCGTTATATAAATTCATGGTAAGTAGTGGGATCGATAATGTAGGGGGAAAATATTTAATGTATTCGTGATAAAGAAAATGCATCACTATGAAAGGGAAGGGACTACGAAAGGGATGAGAAATATGAATGCCAAAAAAAAAAATTATTATTACTGTAAAAATATTATTTTAAAAAAAAAACAAAAAAAAAAAAAAAAAAAAAACGTACAATATGTAAAAAAATAAAAAAAAAAATTTAAATTTAATGTTTAGATTGCAGCTGCCATTATTTTTTTAAAAAACGGATGCTGTCAGTGAAATAATTAAGGAAGTATTTATTAATTGAAAGAGAATCATAGACTCCCAATAATCAATAAAATGGTGCAGTCCTTGTCCAAAGACTGTTACACCATTCTAAAAGATTTTCAATGTGCTCCCTCCTGTGAGTAGAGGAGACATTCCATAAAAAAATCAAAAGAGGAGAGGATTGTCCTCTTCGCCTCTTCAGCCTAGCGCGTATTAAAACTCTTCTCCACATCCAGGAATAATTTCGATAAATTTTGAAATTCAGTTATAGATTGAACTCAAATGTAATTTCATAGGTGTAAAAATTAAATTCAAATGAAATCAAATGCGATCAATTTGATAGTCGCTATCAGTTTTATAATGTATTACTATCTGATAGGTTTTCTTTAAAAGTACATTCAAATTATATTCTAATTTATTTAAAGAAAATTCACAGTACAGAAAAATACACCATCTACAAAGTTTGTAACACAAGGGGGGGGGGAATGGTGCGTGGAATGCCACGCGATAGAAGTGAAACTTCTTTGGCGCACCGTTGGTCGTAAGTGCAGAAATATATCTAAATATATTAAACTGCTGGGGGAACTTATTAAATTCAAATAAAATTCAAAATTCATTTATTGTATGAAAATATTATTTTTATTCAATTTTCTACTTCATTATTTTCCAAGAAAGAAACAATGGGTTTGTAGTAACTGAAGTACAATATGAAAATCCTCGATTGTAGTCGATAAAGAAAACGTGAAAAAACTGCATCAATCGTGGTTCCGTGTCTTGTTGTTCCTTCTCTACCATCAGTGTTCATTGTCAAATTCAGTGTTCGCTTCAAAAATTCAATGAGTGGTTTGATAGCAAGCTTCTTGGTACATTCGCTTCTCCAGGAGCAATACGAAGATAATTCTCTACATTCCATAACAACGTCTGTTGCTGGGCTGTAAGACTCTCTTCAATAGTTATATTTTCACTGATTTCCTCTTGAAGAACTTGAGACGCACTCTGTTTGAAATTGAAGAAACTATCATCGATTGTTTCATCATACATTCTGTACATTGGAGTAGCTACTAAATATTGCAACCATGTTTTGATGTTTCTTTTAATAACCAAACCCATCAGATAACTAGTTCTGTGAATTTTCCTCTGTTTGATGTGAACATTGACATAGTAATCATCATCAACATTTCGTGGCAGTCGATTGACCATTGTATTGACGGATATTGGAACCATTGATTATTTGCCCTAATATTCCAAACTCACCGTGTATATGTCTCAATCTAGTAATTTGCATGAAAGGTATTCGTGGAGAAATGAGTCTTTCTGATACCATATCCAAAGTAGGAAGATGTGCTGAAATTTCTGGGTATACAAAATCATTATATTTTGGTAAATTTGGTATACTTTTCCTATTTAAACTTTGTCAGCAATTGTAGCACGCTTTAATGTCTTCTAAATTAATTCCCCGTAAAATATTTTGTAAAATATTTTTATGCTCAGCAACAGGCGTTCTCAAAAAATCTCTAAACCATAATCTATCACAAATCGAATTCCCGTGCCCGAAAGGATTATCAACGAATCGCTTTTGGAAATCTTTGTGAGCATTTTTATGGGAATCATAGTCTTTGTAAAGCTAAATAGAATTTATTATCGATTCACATACATGAGTTCCAACACGCACTAGACTTGTTGAGGGCTCTGTACTTGTTGACTGCATTGGGTGTTTCACAAAGTCCGTATTAATCTGTGCTAGCATTAGTTGAGTTGTTTTCCTCCTGTTGCTGGGTTGAGTTGTTTCCCTCCTGCTATGGTTTTGATTTCAAGTTGATGGGAGAGTTGAGTTGTTTTTCTCCTACTGCTAAGTTGAGTTGTTTTTTTAAAAAAATCTTAAAAAATTGAATTATAGGAATGTTAAAAGTATTTTACACGGTATTTTGTTCCTATAAATCTGAATAAAATAATTTCTTCTATATGCTAATTTGAGTTAATTTTATTTTTTGTTAGTTTAATTTAAGTTGAAATAGTTTCATTTAAAAATAAATATAACTATTTTTTTAAGAAATTATCTAAGTATGTTTAAGCACAAGTGATATTTTAAATATATTTCATATAAAAGTAAAGAAAATTTATGCTCATGTTTTTAAACATAAACCCTTTTCTTTTCCCAAAAAGTATAAATTGCATAACTATCCATAGTAATAGTCATTCAATCAAGTCCTGTTCGTCGGTAACAATGTATCAAGATTTAGCAGCGTTTTACGAAAATCCCAAAGTTCCAAGTAGCTTCGGGGGTGTGGAGGCATAACATCGCTCTTTAAAAGGGAAATATAGTAAAAAAGATGCAAAACAATGGTTATCACAGAAAGATGCTTACACTCTCTACATAAACCTGTTCGGCATAAGTTTCGGCAGAAACAAGTATTTTTAAGTGATATTGATCGTCAGTTTCAAGCGGATTTAGCCGATATGCAATCTTTAGCAGAATTTAATAAGTGTGTCGTAGACTCTCACCACCCCTATGATTATTAACTCCCCTTTGCATATTATCTAAATTTGGGTATGTTGGATTCATGATTAACGACTACTTAATTAATAAATCAATATTATTTATTGACCTTTCTTAATAGAGAAATACACAAATATTAATCAAACTTTAAGAACAACAAATTACAGTGGAGTGCGAGAAGAACCCGATTATGAACGATGGAATACTAACTGAAACCACGGAGAATAACGTATACAATCAAACTACGCATTTATATCTAATTTATGAAAATAACTGACCTGATACCTTTTTAAGGCAGGTTTATCTAATACTGGATTGTTCTAAGGAGTGGCTTCAATCTTTGATATCTTCAGTTTCATCCCGAACCGAATTAATGAACCTTTTTCAATAGTCTTCCACCGGCGAATATACTTCCACTAGTTAAACTAATCTCTCAGAATCACCTTCTTAATCAACCTCGTAGTCATCCTCTCTCTCTTCATTTCATTTCTCCCTTTTATATCTTTTTCAAACTCGCTAAACCCGAAACTATCTTGTTTGCACAAGTCACACCCTTGGCTCTTGGCGGAGATTGGTTAAAATAAATAAAGTCTTTAAATATTTGAGAGAAGGTTAGTGAATCGCGTAAGCACCCGTCACAACCCCCCTCCGAGAAAAAAAAGCGTGACTTATTGAAGGTCTAAACGACCTGCAAGAACTCGCTTAATTTACCTAACATCTGAAAAACACTGAACCTGCACAAAATTTTAACTACTCTAGAATGCCTAAAAATACTGAACTTGTAGAAAGTTAACTCACGAACTTTAGAATGCCTGAAAATATTGAACTTGCAGACAATTTTAACTCTCTAAGTTAGAAACTTTAATTAAACTAGCACACAGAAATGACTACTCAAAGGGGTACTCCACTCTAATTTATTGACCTTTTACAAACATACAATCCCTACAGTGCATCCCATTCGGGCGAAGATCAGGGGAAAACCTTTCCAGGAAAAAACCCTGATCATGCACTTTACTTAAGTGCTAATAAATATAAAATTTTACATTAATATCTTCTCACGACATCAAAGTTTTCATCGCATCACTATGTTCAGGGACTGCTGCCCTGAAAGGAAACCTTGTCAATTTTTTCTAAAACATGACATTAAATGCACAGAACTTTTATACAACTTCCTTATTGACATAAAAAATGGCATACATTATATTATATATATATAGTTTCATAACAAAATAACCTTCATCTGGTTTCATTTTCAAAAATTCCCAATCAATCGCGCTGGGCTGTTAATGTTTTTTTGTTAGTATTCCTAATTACGCCGCGACCAGAAACCAGACAGTACTTATACATCTTAATAATTACACACAAAAATATATAAATTTTTTACATAGAATATATTACAACAAACAATACAAGTAATCTCACATATAAAGCCTCGACTTTAATGTGTAGCAAAACAATTGCAATTCAACAAGTGTTTTTCCACAATTTGGAAAAAAATTATATACAAAAGCTTTTTCAACCGATATGAAAATACACAAAACGCAGTAACTTTTGTACTGAAATTTTACAAAAAAAAAAAAAAAAAAAAAAAAATTTACTAGCTCACATGGAAAATACTCCGAACTGTCTGTCAGAGGAAAATTAAACAAATTAGAATTATACAACCTGGCTAGTCTTTAGATCCAATCTCTGCATAGGCTTTGTCTCCAACCATGGCCTCTGTGCTGGATGACCTTGTCCTAGGGTTGTCCTCTCTGCGCTCCCACCTTCTGAGTCTCCTCTTCCATTGAGTCCGTTGAAGTTGATATGCTCCTGCTGAGGCGTTGTTTTCCTTTGTGAGAACTGGAACTTGGCTGTTGTCCACTCGACGTCGGCTCCGAAGATTGTATGGACAGCTCCTTTCCTGATGAGGTCTGTTGTACTTGAATCTGAGGGATGGTCCTGGAACTGCTGTTTCAGAACTATTTTCTTCCACCTTTCTATACCGCTTTCTGGAGGGACGAGATGGCATTGACGAGGAAAACTTTCTCTTGTCTCGGATACCTGGGCCTCTGGTCTCTTCTTCTTTTGTATATTATCTCTCCAAGAGTCTGGTCTTCCTCTTTTCTCTCTTTCAGTCCAATACGGTTTTTTTCCCCTGAAATTATACACCTCACCCCCGAAGAAACAGCAGATTCCGTTCGTCCACGTTTTTTTTCTCACCTCCACTCCATCGCGTCTATTCGCAACTAAATCTCTACTACCATTTAAATTTCCTGCTTTCGATCCTCTACGACAACCCCATCACTCTCCGATTGCACCAATCTCGACTGCCCATCATCCGACCTGACTGATGCCACTGCACCATGATCACTACTATTGTCACTTTCCGACTCGGCAACACTGTCTTCTCTTTGATGGTAAATTCTCACCTGGTCCACATTAACCGTTATTCTTTTTACCAAATTTTAATATTACTAAATTATTATTATTTTTTACACTCAGAACTTTATATGGGCCCTCAAACTTTGGCATAAATTTACCTACTATTTTTTTACATTTTGAACTTAATGGGTGAGTTTGAACTAATACTAGATCATCAACTTTCACATTATTTTCACGCCTCTTTTTATTATAATATTTCGCCCACTTCTCTTGCTGGCGCTTTGTATGAACTCTAGCCTCCTCAAACAACCTTTCTATGTTCCCACAAACTAAATCTGATCCATCAGTTACCATAACAAAATTTTGAAAAGGGGTGATTAAGTTTCGACCTAAAAATAATTCCGCCGGTGTTTTACCCGTTGTCTCATGTACTGCTGTCCTAATAGCATTTCCGAACTCTTGCAGAAATTGATCCCAGTTAGTGTGATTATCCGCGACAAAACTCGAAATCATTTTTAAAAGAGTGCGATTAACTCTTTCTGTTTGATTAGCTTGCGGACGATATACCCCAGTTTTAACATGTTTTATGTTCAACCTGCGACATACTTGCTCAAAAACTTCGGATATCATTTGGGGGCCGTTGTCGGTGACTAATTTAACAGGAGCTCCATAACGCGCAATATAATTCTCAAAAAATGCATTGCCAATTGCTTTAGCCGAAGCTTTCCTTACGGGAACTATTTCAACCCATTTAGAAAAAATTATCTGTAATTACTAAAATAAATTTATAGCGTTCTGGACTAGTTACAGGGTATGGGCCTAACAAATCTAAAGATACGATTTCATTCGGAAAATTCGTTACTATCGGAATTAATTGACCAGCTGGTAATCCGTTTTTATAATTGACTTTTTGGCATTGGTCGCAGGTTGCTACATATTTATAAATGTATTTCCTCATGTACGGGAAATAACACGCGTCTTTTAATTTTAAGTAGGTTTTCTTTTTGCCTAAATGGCCTGCCATCGGCGAGTCATGGAATTCTCGCATAACATCTTTACGTAATATTTTAGGTATAAATACCCTTAATTCACCTAGTGTGGTTGTATATTTTGCATAATATAGCAATCCGTCTAACAATTTAAAGTCACGGGACCAATTTCTACAGATTGATTCATTAATGGAACTATCGTCCGGATTTTCCAAAAACTTCACGATGTGACCTAGCTCCGGATCATTTCTCTGTTCCTCTCTCAACTGTTCTCTAGACGATAATACTAACGATCTAATCACCGCACAAGACAACTTTGGTTCTTCATTACTTTCTAACGGGTTTATAGACAACATATCAGCCACTGCATTTAACTTAGTCTTTAATAAATCTATCCGTACCGGTTCGTCCGAAATTGCCACTTTTTCAATTGCGAATCCGGAATGATTAACGATTTTTTAACAAAATCGAAACTGATCCTTGCATGTGACATAAAATCAATACCTATGATGCATGGATCTTGCATCTCAGCAATCACATGAAATTTCCACAACTTAGAAAATTCTCTTATTTTAATTCTTAACTCAACTGTGCCTAAATTTCTGCATTGTGACCCTCGAGCTGTAACTACTTCAGCTAACGATTTCTTAATAGGACAGAAAGAAAAATATGATCGGTATGTTTTTTCTGAAATAAATGACTTTTTGGCACCTGTATCCCAGAGCGCTTTTATAAACGCATCATGCAAAAGAATCGGCACATACGGAAGTTCAACTGGTGATAATCGTAATGAATTAAGTTTAATTCTATTTGGAGGATTTGACTTAACTAGCGATCGTTTACCTCCCGCAACACGATTGCTTAGAAGTTTAAATTGGTATTTCTTTGCCTTTCGCTGTTGCAATCAACACGCCTCCAATTCTGCTTTGCTGAATCATCATTAGGACCCTTTCTAACCACCATCCTACGGTTCTGATACCGGTCTGTTCGCTGATTTGACTAATTGTCGCGATTTCCTCCCTCGAATCCTTGATTTTGATAATTACGACGAGAAAATTATTCGCACCCCTGCCTAGTCCTCTTTGATCCTTTTGACTATTTCCGACCCCAGTATCTCTCCAATTTCTATTATTCCTTCTTTCCTCAGGATTCCTACTCACATCCCAACTTCGTCTAGCAAAATTATTACTCGAACCCTGGTTTTCCCTGCAGCTATGACGTTCCTCATACCGGTCTACCAACTCTACCAACTGAGCTTTCGTTGTGGGGTTTCGAACTTCTAAATAATCCATTATTTGGGGTTCTAGTCGCATTACTATGTGATCGACCAATTTTATTTCATCATAATTCAAATCTAAAGCCTTATGAATTTTTAATAGCTGAAAAATAAAGTCTGACGGGACTTGACCTCTCCGTTGTTTCGATGAGAAAAACTGAGCCTCTAACTCTGATTTATTCCGTATTACAGGAAAACTATCTGACAATTTCTTTTTAAGCGTTGCAAATGCAGTCGCTTCTTCATTTACACACTCGAACCCGATTACGTCAAACCAGTCTAACGCTCTCCCAATTAAATGACCCTTTAAATACGCACATGATAGATTCGCCGGTATTTCATAGTAGGCTATATTGTCATCTATGTTAGATATAAACTCAGACACATTTTCTTTACCCGAAAAAAAATAATTCCGGCAAAACTCTAAATCCTGCACCTGCTCTTAATTCCGGTATTTCGTTTGGGCACCAGTGTCGTAGTCTCTCACTACCCCTATGATTATTAACTCCCCTTTGCATATTATCTAAATTTGGGTATGTTGGATTCATGATTAACGACTACTTAATTAATAAATCAATATTATTTATTGACCTTTCTTAATAGAGAAATACACAAATATTAATCAAACTTTAAGAACAACAAATTACAGTGGAGTGCGAGAAGAACCCGATTATGAACGACGGAATACTAACTGAAACCACGGAGAATAACGTATACAATCAAACTACGCATTTATATCTAATTTATGAAAATAACTGACCTGATACCTTTTTAAGGCAGGTTCTCTAATACTGGATTGTTCTAAGGAGCGGCTTCAATCTTTGATATCTTCAGTTCCGTCCCGAACCGAATTAATGAACCTTTTTCAATAGTCTTCCTCCGGCGAATATACTTCCACTAGTTAAACTAATCTCTCAGAATCACCTCTTAATCAACCTCGTAGTCATCCTCTCTCTCTTCATTTCATTTCTCCCTTTTATATCTTTTTCGAACTCGCTAAACCCGAAACTATCTTGTTTGCATAAGTCACACACCTTGGCTCTCGGCGGAGATTGGTTAAAATAAATAAAGTCTTTAAAGATTGAGAGAAGGTTAGTGAAACGCGTAAGCACCC
>BMAO01032170.1:0-35583 GCA_019973975.1 Trichonephila clavata
TGTGAAACCATGTACTGTGATAATGGCAACTATTTTTGTCGGAGCTTTCCAATTTGCTTAGAAGTTTAGATTGGGGCCGCATTTGTAGCGACAATGCTCTTCGTCCAACTAAGTGGAAATTTAATCCCCCTTCTTCACCATGGTGGGGTGGATGGTGGAGAGACTAATTGGTATTCTTAAAAGTCTTTTGAGAAGAATACTTGGAAGAGCAAGTTTGGCATTTGAGGAGTTGACAACAGTTATTTGTGATTGTGAATCTGTAATCAACTCACGCCCTTTGACTTACATCGACGAATGTGACTCAGAATTTGTTCCACTTACCCCTGCGATGTTTCTTCAGGATATCAAAAAACTCTGGTGTTCCAGACTGGATGCGGCAGATCATAAAAGTCTCAACCATCGTGTCAAATACAGGTTAGCTTTACAGAAGGACATTCGAAAGAGGTTCAGGTCCGAATATCTTGGATCTTTGATAAGGAGGCCGGAAAAGACTAGAACTTCGATGATAACTCCCGGGGACATTGTTCTCATAAAAAGTGACAACGCCAATCGAATCGACTGGCCACTGGGGAAAGTGACAGAAATTCTGCCAGGGAAAGACGGTGTGTGTCGACTCATTAAACTTAGAACATCTCGCGGAGAAATTCTGCGTCCAATTCAGTGCGTCTTCCCTTTAGAGATCTCTTCTAATGATTCGTCTTTTCCACCTGACACAGAAATGCATTATCTACAAAAATAGCCTCTATGAAGAATGCTATTCCTAAGTGTTCTGACGACAACTCCATCGACTACGCAGTTGTTCAAAACAAGACAAGACTAGGACGGACTGTTAAAATTCCCAAAAGGCTGGATCTCTAATATAGTTGTTGAGCTGTGGGACTTCCACATCTCAAGGTGGGAGGATGTGAGATCCACTTTATAAATTTCAGTTTATTATGTTAAAAGCAAAACAATTATTTAAATTTATTATTTTGTTCACGTGAATTTATTTATCATTGTTTAATTTTTTGTCACCGTGAACTGAACGATATTGAAAAAGTATATTATTTTGTACTCTGTGGCAACAAGGAAGTGCTCGTTCTGTTTGGATTAATTAAAAGTATTCCATGAAAAAATTATTTATAACTAGGTGAGTCTTGGACTCTAGTTGGCATGTTAATTTGTGAAATAAATGAGATTTGGCAGTATTAATAGTTTGGAGTATTAATTTTCAATACAAGAAACTTTTTATTTTTTTTTTTACGATAAACTACATTAGTTGTATAGGCAAGCATATACATAAAAGTCGAATTAATACACAGACAAAATCAGAAGTCTTTATATTTAACAGTTTCTGAGAAAAAGTTACATAAAAAAGCTCATTTTAACATTGTCGGTTACGAGGTACCGGCCCTTCTTAATATAGAATAATTGATATAAAATAAACACAATACATAATTTTTCGAATGAATTTAATACAACTAAATTTGAATACCAAATACCCTCAAAGAAGTAGAATCCCTTCAACTATATCCTTGTAAACTCCAAAAAAGATAAATACAATACTACTCACAGTATGAACTGTTATCCCATGGTTACATATTATTACATGTTTCATACTATATGCAATGGATACCTATTGAATTAAATATAATATAAATTGTATAAAAAAGTCAAAGCGAAGGGAGCTTATTAGCCCTTACAACATAAAAAAAAGAACAGGAAGAAAATACGTGTTAATATACCAATAGACTTTTTTTTCCTGATGTTTTTCATGTGACAAAATATTTTGCAAAAGGAAATAATTTCTGAAATATAAAGTAAAATGAAACCTTTCGATTTCAGAATATTAAGAAACATTTTTAAAAGTTTATAATTTATATAAATACGTTCACTGCTTAAGGAGTCAAAAATTAAAACTTACTATTTTGCATGAAAAAATGAATTTGGAATCATCTATAAAGCGAAAAAAATGAGACTTTAATATATTTTAATATTTTGAGACCACTAATATGGACCAAGTCTTTAAAATGATATTGACAGAAAAATTACCTTCTGCTAGCTAAAAACCAAACGATTGTCATGATACTTTGAGTTTCTCCCTGCCTCTCACGATTCAGCGTCCCCTAGTGATTTCAATTACTTTTAAAAACATCTAAGCAGTTTTTAGAATAACATGTTGCCGTGAAACAATAATATTGATACAGTAACGGAAAAATTAACTTTTGCTACCTAAAGAAAATGTGCTTTTCGATATATATTGCGTATGTGTGTCGCCTGAAAAAAATTCCTTTCCCCCAGGATGCAAGCACCCCTCTAGTACTATAGAACTCTCCGAACTTTCACAACTAGCTCATTAACACTCTAATGGATGTAATAATTTGCAAAGCCGACGTACATGTGCCAAAAACTTCCCTGCAATATAATTTCAGTTCAAGAGAACCAAAATGTGTTAATGCGATTGCTTGGAGATAACTTGTTTGGATGTCACCTTATATTTGACATACAATTATTTTTTTACAATAAATCACAATTAAAAATATATTGACAGTGACAGGAATGGACGAAATTCACACCAGACAGACGCCAAGCGGTCAATCACGTGACAAATTGGGCAACAATTGCATGTCCTTTGCATTACCGTGGTAGAACCGTATACGCAAATTGGTGACATTCTTTAGCTTTAATTTTATCTAAATAAAATATTTGATATCACATTGTATTTCTTGCATTATTCTAGTGTATATATTTGTTAGGAAATAATCTTAACTTTTTTACATAATTTTTGTTTTATTGTAATTTATTTATCTAATTAGGTATTCGTCTGCTTCGACTAGTGTTAGCTGGTGTATTTGTTTTTAGTTCTTGATTCACTTAGATATAGCTCTCAGTTATTTTAGTTCTCAATTGATTTTGTAGTTCTTTTTTTTATATTCGATGACAAATTTGTGAGCAACATGTCGCTTACCTAGCCTGATTGCTCAGTGAATTATTAATTTTTTTTATCAAAAGCGTTGTAAAAGCAGAAATGAAGAGAGTAAAGTACAAGTCATCTGTTCAGATCAGAACAACTTCTGAGATAAGTTATAAATTATTTTGTGTTCTAATTTAGATACTTTCTGAAACTATTATGAATGCATTGCTATTTACTCTTTTATGCTTTAGTTCAACTCATTGTTTTAAAATACAAAATAGGTTTTTAATAACATTAATATTGTTATTTATCATTGATTCTAAAAGATTAAAAGTAATGGCAACTATTCAAATTTAGCAGCTTTTTAAACTTCTGTGAAAGAAATGTGAATGGACAAATTAAAATTTTTTTGAATAGCTATATTATCAATGATAATTTTATAATTTGATTCTTATTTTTTAGAGTAGCGTTGAATATCAATTGCATTGTTTTCTATTTTAATGAATATGTATTATTAAGCTTTAGTCATTACATAGTTATTGATATTTATGAGTAAATCCTAATTTGATTCCAACACATTAAAAGTAAAGGCCAGAAATGGTAAACCATTTTGATAAAAAATGTAAATTTTTTCATTTAAAACTTAAATTCAATATGAAGAAATGTTGTGTTTACATTAAGATTCTCCCAAATTGTTACTAATTTTTCTTATAAGGCATAGTATTTTTAAAACAAGCACTTTATGTTGTGTTTTTATATAAAAAAAAACTGTAATTTTCACTTATTTAAAATTTTCATTCATATAATTTATTTATTTAAATTATGGTCTTTAGATAAAATAATTGAATTTAAACTAAGCTGAAAATTAACTTTGGCACAAATCGTTCAACATTTATTAATCAGTAGACTAATATGTATATATATATAAATACCGAAAACTCATATAAATTTACAATCTAATTTTAGAATTTATTTCTTTTTAATATTTAGTACTTTTTTTTAAACTTAAGGTTATAAGTGCAACATACACTTGTCCTGCTGGAGGCACTCCAACATTTTGTAAGCAGGTATTTGATACGGTTTATGTTCCAACGAAAAACAAAGATGGTTTCTGCAAAAGTGGAGACAGATCGTGCTACTTGGTATACAGCTTGTTTGCGGGCAGAAAGTGAAAGTGCCCAGATGGTTCAGGACGATGCAGATTGAAATGGCAATACTCTTTGGAAATTGTTATCGTTTTGAAGTGCGAGCCGTGATATGATTTTTATGAATAAAAGGTGTCAGCATCTGAAATGAGCAGACAACATGTTGCAAGGACAGAAATCACCACGGCACGAATTGAAGAAACTACTTAGATTGATCAGCGGGTAACTCTGCTTGAAATCTCGTCAGAGCTGGGATTGAGCTATGGTAGCACGCAGTATTTCATTTTCTGATGTGCTGCGATACTGTACTGAGACTGGCTCAATGGACAAGGACCTGATTTCTACCTAGACGGATTAAACAAGTAGGTTCTGCATTCTCTATGATAAATGCCTAAATAGACTTGGTGATTATGACGAAATGTGATAGGTGAATATGTCTCTTAATTCCCTTTTTGTATTGTCTGTCTATTGTAAATAAATATTTTTTATTCGACTTATAACCTTTTTTTCTGCTCAACCCTTGTAATTATGGATATTTCTTAATGATTTGTGGATTTTATAGATGTATCTGTTTTACAATGTAAAGCTTTTTAAAAAAATTTTGTACATAAAATATTAAGAGTTGAAGGGAAGTATTTCATATATATTTATCCTCTGATGAAATTTTTTTGAACAACTTCATGAATTGCATATTTTATAATAGTGTGGCTTATCAGTATAAGATATTTGAAATGATCCTGTAATTTTGTGGGTTTGCTTTATCAATACTATAGAAAGTTCTTAATTTTTTCCCCCTTTGTACTACTATGCTATTAGCTGGTATACTCGTTCTTCACATGGGTGGGAATTTATATATATCAAAAATGTTATGCATCAATTTTCTCATTTTTTTCCAGCATTTAGAGATGAAAAGTAACAGTTGTCTATAAAATATATTACATTTACGCGTCAAGTTTGCCTACCTACACTTAAAATTCAAATTAATATTTGATTTCATTGGTGATCAGTTCTTTGATGAAAATGAATTTTATTTTTACAATGATATCTAAAATGATTCTAATAAAATAACAAAAATTGAACATGGCAAAGTTTTTATAAATAAGTAAATGCAACGACTCTCTCTCTCTCAAATTGATATTTCAAAGACTTGTCATTCAATTCTTAGCATTTAATAATCTCCCACTTTGTGGAAACCATGAAATAATATGAACAGCTATAAATGGAAATTTTTTTAGTTCAATAGAATAAATAAATATGACCCTGTGTTAATTTATCATTTGTAAACAAAATTTAAAAAACCCTCTAAAAATAGAATTGTGCATCACTTAGCAAATTATAAAAAAAAAAACCCAGTAGAGGAATTTACATGTTACTTCTATAACACTGCAATATTGATACAGTTTTACGCGAATAGATTTATATAAGTATACCAAATATTAATTCTGATTTAAAAACCTGCAAAAACATGAATTAGAAAAAAGTTACAAGACTTTTGTTAAGTTTACAACAAAAATGTAGATGAAATCAGTTAACAACAGAATTTGATTTTGAATGTAAGAGATTTAAATAACACACAAGATTAATAGCAATACATGCTAAATAAATATAATGAGTTATTTCTACATGTATTAATTGTTTTAATACTTTTTTCTTAAGTTGCAATTACTGTAGCAAGTGTTGAGAGATCTTTCAGCATATTAAAAAGTTACCTTCAGCAGTTGCTATATTAAGCATCGAAAAAAAAAATTAAAACTTTTATAAAAATAACATCACGCAATAAAAAACATGTGCATGGGTATGCGACACTTGGATCACAAGTTATTATTAATGCAAATATATACTATATTAAAAATTTACATTAAAATTTTTAATAAATACTTTTTTTATATGAAGTGCCTATAACATGTTGATCTACTTCTTTTATATTGCACAATATTAAGGGAATGTACCATCAGAAAAGGTGAAATAATTTTCAGAAATTCAATTTAATTTTCCTTAATTTTAAATATATTTTTCTTATTTAATTACATATAATTTATAAAAATAATAGAAAATAATGATTTATGTATAAACAATAGATGGTTCCAAAATACAATTTAAACTTGTAAAAAGTTTACTTTAAGCCATTGTTCATCTCATATTAAAGTGAGTTAATATGAAAGTTTTTGATTAATAATATTTATCAATTGGTGAAAATGAATTTCATTTTTACAGCACAATGAATTGCAAATTAGATGGAAAAAATACAATACAATATATATATAAATGAATAGACGCATAAAATTTCCCTTCACAATTAAATTCAAAATTTATCAAACCAAACAAGTATTTCTGTACAATTTCAATGATGAATAACATTTATATATATATATATATATATATAAAACAGCGAATCACAAGATTATTGTGTTGGACATTCCATAAACTTTTCAGGTCATAAAATTAATTGAATATATTTTGGCCAAAGTATTCAAAAATAAGAATTTTTCAAACAAGAAAAAATGTACAACCAGACATAACAAATAATTTCCAGTAATTGAGGTGTGTGTGTTTTTTTTTTAAATTGGCTTAAGTCACTTTGTTTTTAAAGCTAAAAAGTACCCTTTTTTAAAAATGTTTTTTGGAGACAGTAACAGCAAAAATACAATTTATGTTTTTTTTTCTTTCAAATTATATTATGTTGATTCTGAAAGCAAAAAGTCAGTTTGACCAGCTATTATTTCACTGTTTAAAAAAAAATTAAGAATTTTAATCTTTTCAAACTCATAAGATGCCCAATTTTTAAAAATTTTTAGTCATTTTAAGTGATTTATGTTTCATAGGTTACTGAGAAAAAAGTTAGTATGGATTTGAAAATCTGTTTCCTTGTTGATTTGTAATAATTATTTTTCTCGCTAAACTTGGAAAAATCACAAGATTTTTTAAAAATATAACCAGAAATCTCAAACCAGAATCCCTACTAACTTTTATAAAACATACATTTGAGAGTATCTACAAAAACTTTCAACGCTATCTTGAACAGAAAAAATTAATGAAAAAGCTTCTAAGTTACATAAACTATTTTTTAAAACAAAAATTGGCCTTGAAATCAATTTTAATTATGTAACTATAAGAACAGGATACATAACCAAGCAGAAATAATTTTAGCAATGAAAATTTAAACTATTAAATCCAAATAAACAACTCAGTTACAGTAACACATAGCTAATTATGTACGAGATAAGACAAATAACAAGTACGAGTTCAAAACACTCAGATTTTTTGTCAGATTTTAAAAAATGATTTTATCTCCTACAATAACCGTTTCTTTAAATGATTGATCAACCATTTGAGCAAAATAAGACATTTGAAAAATTTTAATGTAAAACTAAAAGAACGAAATAATCGTAGCTACTGTAGTAAACAAACAGCACGTGATCACGTGACATAGTTTTCACGTGATCGTGACGTCACATGAATTTAGTCCATTAACCTCAAAATATGAAAATGATAAGCACTTAAATATTTATTCAAATAATTCCATATTGTTTTCTCCTATTTTTTTAAAGAATGATGAGCTTTGTCAGACGCTTAACAGGAAATATAATTATTAATATATAGTTTACACATATATAAATATATCCTCAGATTTCACACACAACGAGTTTTGAGACTTTGAGAATTGAGCGTAAGAATCACAAGTTTATTCTGGATGAAGTCTAATAAGACTTGCTGGTATGTGCGGAAGGCGGGCGGCTTAATTGCTACTACAGTTGGACCCCGAGACGAGGCTAGCGAAGAGACACCCCCAAGGCGCTGAATTGGTCAAATCAAACAGCGCGCGCTTCCCCATCACCTCCTAGTATATCTGTGAGGTGATGATCTCCTAGTATATCTAGGAGGGGATGGCTTCCCTCGACTTTCTGTTACGCATTTCCGTCCCTTTTCACGAAATCACTCCAACAAATATCTAGCAACCGAGAGTAAAGATGTTAAACATCAAAAAAGAGTTTTTAGATAAATTGTTTTTCTTTGGTATTTCAATTTAGATGCGTGGATTGCATTGCCATCTATATAATGATTATCTAATAATTACAAGCCTCAAAAATTGTATAAAATTTTACATAAAAAAAAATTGTCATCGACCCCCAATATATCTCTGGACTACAACAAATAATTAAAAGACCTCATTAGACCTATGAGTCCACCTAACCCCCGTTAAACATTGCGGTTTTAGAGTTATTCGCTCCGTGATTTGTAGTTTTGCATGCGAAACAAACTTTTGAATATTATCTCGTATATGTATACATAATTTTTTCGTATCAACAGATTCTTGAACATAAGTGATAATGAAATTCTTTGTATCAATAATCCAAGAGAATTTGTTGAGCCCACATTTTTTCTCTCGTGTGTGTGCTAGAGAGTGTAAGGAAGAGAGGAGTGATTGCAATAAAATATTTAATTAAAACTCAACAAAATTTCATTACATAATTTTTATTTTATTTTACATTATATGGATTTCTACTGTGGTTCAAAAGAGCAGTACTGCTTTTACGAATAAAAAAATATAAAAAACATTTCTTGCCTCTGACCGTTCAATTGAAAACTTGAGTACGTCACTTATTTTTAAAAATTTTCCCAACTAAGAAAATCGGGTTTCTTAATTTCACTCATTTTGAATTGATACAGAAAGCAGTTGGAACATTTGAAAAATAAAATTATTTTATTTAATTTATAAGGCTTAGGCTTCTTCTAGTTTAACAACAATATTTTACAATTAAGTGAAAACTATGACAAGAAAACTGTTTTCTCTTGAACCTTTATAAATGAAATAATAATCTTGAAGGTTCCGAGAAAATGAATATAATGATGTGTTCTTCAATTTAAAAAAATTTTTCTCAAAGTAAAAATGATGCGAAATTGTCCAAATAGTTTTGCAGTTTTCGATTAGTGACAAGTAATTAGGATTTATACACAAATTTACAACGTTATGTTACATCGATAAAAAAAACGAGCTGTATGATATACCGAAGCCAATTTATAATATTTATACGAAATGGATTATAAATAGATAAATAATACTATTATTAAACAAGACATTTTTTTATAGTTAAACAAAAGGTTTAAGTAAACTTTTATAATTATTTTTAAATAATTAGAATGTATCAAAATTTTTCAGTTTTAGTATTATAAAATTCAAATCTATTAGTTTTTTATAATTTTTAAAAAAATTTCTTAACAAATTTTTTTTTTTAGAGATGTGTGAGCGTTGGATGCGTCAAAGTTTAAACTAACGGTGATAAATTCGGGGTAGAGTTTAATAAAGACTCTCTCTCTATTGCTTAACAGTAATTGTGTGATTATTTTAAATTAGGCAACGCAAAAACAACACATATTATTTTATAAATAATGGGCATAGATGGTTTTACCCTAGTAAGTAGCAACCACTTTCGCTCCTCACTAAAAGATTTGTAGTCGCTAGAGGACGCTTCTGCAACTGGTATAATCAGCTACTGTTATTGCTATAAAGGGGTTACGCAAGTTCTAAATTGTTTTAGCATTACTATAACAAAGATGTGAAGTTGCGAAGTTTTAGAGGCGTAACTACCACCGTATCAATCGTATCAAATATACAGGGCCTCCAAGCTACTGGAACTCCAACATGTAGGTATAAGCAAAAAGTCGTAAAATATGAAGTTATTCCAAAAACATTTTGGTGCAGGTCCCCCTCATGATTAGCTACTTCGGTAACCCATTCAATATCTTATTTTAAAATGAAATCTTCCGATAATCTTTCTTACAACCTACTGAAGAAGTGGAACTTTGTTTTTGCTATCTGTATATCAGCAATATTTCTTGTAAAGAACAAGATAAAATTTTATTTTGAATTAATTATAACATGAATCATTAGTAACTTCACACTTATAACAGTTCAAGAGGTAATTAAATATGCATATGAGGTTAAAAGAGGTCTTGCCTACCCTAGTGGTTTCAGTAGCTTCTTTGATATAACGCGTAACGTTAAATAAACCATAATTTTTGGGGATATCTTTGCAAAATAGTGGAGGCTTTACACCACTTCTCACTTACATAAACATGCTTGGCATCAGGTCTATTTCGAAGGTGTTATGCATATCGCCAGTGAAATAATTTTTTGATAACAGGGAAAAATTAAATCATAAGCAAATTCAAAAGACAAAAATTCATCAAGCAAATAAAAATTATGATCGTCTATCAAACATACTAATAAACGCAAAAAGCAATATTTTTTCCCCGTATACTCTAAGATAAAGTTGCAAAATATAGTATTTAAGAATAATTGATAATGATTAATTATGAATTAATAAAGAGTTATGTGTAATGAAAGAAGGCAAGAATTTAAAACTTAAGAGAAAACAAAATGCTATATTTTTCAGTGATAATAATTTCAAAACTTTACTCACACTATTTTATTTACCTAATTTTTTTATCCTAAGTATCCATGTTGCTTGTTGATTATTTAAAATATCCAGAAATAGATAATTTTTGAGTTAATATAGGGATTTTTAATTTAATGATCAATTAATCATCTGAAAATGGAGTATAAACGCCTTGGTAAATAAAACCATCCTAAAAAAAATGATTAGTAAGAGAATACTTATTTTATGGGTACTAACATATCTAACACTAATACGTCTTACTATACAGCTGAGCAATTATATTCAAAATTTATTTTTAGGAACACAACTTTAAAAAGCATTGCTTAAAGGTTTGCATTACACTTGGAGATACATATTGCAATATGGCATAAAAATATACTTTTAACTTTTTTTAGCTCTAATATATAGTGAAGTATATATAAATACTTCACTATATATTCTAAATATTGTATATATATATATACAACATGTAGAAAAGCACATTTTATGTAGCAAAAGTTAATATTTCTGTCACCATTCAAATAATATGGATTTACATCAACATCACTCTAAAAACTCTAGTTAATTATTTTTTTAAATATTTGAAATCACACTAAGGGTCGCTGACATCATGGGAGGCAGGGCAGGAGTATGGGTTTTATGTTTGTGTTATAACCAGTTGAAATTTGTCGTTAATTCATTTTATATTGTGAAACAATTAATACTTTGTTTACTGTCTGTTTTTTTGTTATTAAGGTTGGTGAATTATTTAATTTGCAATGTCTATTTGGTGGACGGAACCTTCTGTACATCGGTGGGGAGTGTGGGGAAGAGCAAAATAGATGGCGCTCCAACTTTCTCTGAATACATAAAATGTGTTTTTTGTTTGGATCCGATTCAGGTCTGCCTTAATTTTGCCAAGTTGATGTTTGCTTGGCTTACTAGTAAATGTTAGAATTAATAGGCAGAACTCACTAAACTTTGTAAATATGTATTTAGAATATCATTAGCATAAAAACTATCTAGCTGGTCATGAATGGAGGTTAGCAGAAATTATTTGTAGTAATTATAAATAGAGCATTTTAACACGAAACTACACTTAGTAAGATGCACTTTACATGTATTTGTCCCATTTTATTAAACACATTAGCTACTTCTCAGTTTATTTTAAGAATTTTTTTTGTTTCCTATTTTACTAAAATTGTCCAGAAAATGCATTGCATTTTTCAGTTTTTATCTTGCAAGATATTTTGTACAAATTCTGTATCATTCTTTGAAGAATTCTGAAAGAATTTGATTACGAACATCAAAGTTGACCATAAGCATCATGAATATAATGTGAAAATGAATCACTATGGTTTGGGTGTGTATTTGGTAATACATGATTGTACGGCATTTCGAAAGTTTTCGTTAAGGTTTTGTATGTTCACTTGCAAACAGAATGTCTGAAGGTATCAGATCTCAAAAGTTTCTCAAAATTGAACAAATGCACAACAAATGAACAAAACACTAAAACAGACAAAATAAAAGTGTTATGTTTTTAAACATGAAATGTATGTATTTTTATGTATATAACATGTTTTGCATACAACGAATAAGGACATTACATTTGAACTATCTTTGTTTACCTTTTATTGAGAAAATTCTGAATATTAAAGCTTAAAAACTAGTCTGTATATTTATACTGAAGTGAGTTTTTTAAATATATTGTTTAGTATTTTCAAAAACAACCTTTAAACCAGCATCTTTATGAAATTATTGAAAATTGTCACTTTTCTTCACGATATGTGCTCTTTAGCCAAATGTTTTCGTAATATTTCAAAAATCTCACTTTAGTATGCACAAGTGTGCATAAGGAACATATAATGTAAACTTGCAGTGTAATATATAATTTTCGAAAACAGTTTGCAATTTACCTCATCAGAAATCCTGCCCCATTTTTTAAAAAATATTATCACCTTCCTTTATTTCAAGTCTTTTTCTTCGTTTCTTTTTGGATTGTGCAGAAAATACACATTTTGTCTTCATTAGACTTTCCATATCAAGACATTTCGTGGCTTTTACAGCTTATTCACCAAGATCTACTCCCTATTTTTGATGATTTTTTTAACTTTAATGTATATTACCAGCACTAAAAGAACAAACCACATCATAAACATGAAGTGAAAATGCTTCAATGCATGTATTTTTTTTCTTCAATAAAGAAAGATCGCACTCAAATTGTGAATTTTCCTTCCCGTTGTTCATGATTTTTCTACATTATTATTAATCGATTAGCATTAATTCCAAAATGCTTTTATTAAATTCTTCGAAATGCAAGCAAACTTCTGCCCCCAAAAAAGATAAACAGTCTTAGCAGTTATACTTGCAGTTACTCTAATGCCAATAGCGTATGAATAAATAAAACCATTTGAAGCTTTGAAAGTACTTCCCAGGTTTAAAAGAACGTATTTACTTTTTTTATCTATCAAAGTGGGCGTGGTTTGCCAGCTGATTATTTTTTAAAAGCCATTTTGGCATACTTCTAATTCATAAAATAGCAAATACGTTATATCACTGAACAGGTCATGAATTGGAGATTTTAGAAATATCAAAATCTAAAAATCGATGTATATATCGATGTATCAGTGTCCCTTATCAATATACACCCATCGGGTATATTGATAAGGGACACTGACTTTTGTGCCGTAGAGCCTGGTTCGAATCCCGGGGAGAGCATTTCGGATTTTTGCAAATGTGTAGTGCGTGCTTGCGACATGGGGACTCTAAAAATTCGTTGAACAGCAAGTCCTCTCATAAGGTAGGTGGACAGAGATGGAAAGTCTTCGACCATTCTCAGGGTGTTTTTCCTTAAAATTCGGATGATGACAGTAAAATTATACTGTCACCTGTGCAAAGTGCTAAAAGCCACGGCTGACGAAAGGCGTAAAAACTAGCTCTTTACCACGATAAATCTCGTGAGCCTCGATCTAGCACTATCCAATAGGTGCCATTAGCATCAACAATAAATTGCATATATAATTTAACTATGGATAACTCAAATGTGATCTATCCATTAAAGGATTCTTTTCTGAAAAACCCTGCAAGATAATGTTAAATCCGTCAGTAATATCGTAAGAGAAAGGGAAACAAACAAATCTGACACTTTTGAAGATTTCAAGATACTGTTAGAAAATATTAAAAAACAAATTGCTTCTCCTGACAGGTTAAGAATACTGGAAGAAAATTGAACAAGATGGGTGGAAATTAACCCTACTTTTCTTCTTATTGCAGTGGTTTTATAATGAAAGGGTTGAAAAGAAGAAAAATATGAAAATGGTTAGCAGCAACAAGATGAATGGAAAGTTCCCTTCAAAGAAGCATGTTTACGAAGACATTGAATATACAAAGTATCTGTGAAGTTCACAAAAACCACGTTAGCACATGGAATAAATTTCGAATGAATGAGAATAACAAAAGAAGAAATAGAAGTTACAACGAGAAAAAGAAGTTACAACGAATTTCTGTTAAAGAGAAATTAGAAATGCGCACGCGATTCATTTGATAACACGGAGACATTTACAAAACATAATAGTTGAATATGTTATAAAATCTAGGGTGGTATTTTGAATTCAACTAATGTAGTTGTATAGGCAAAAATGGGTTGAAAGTCTAAAAATGACCCTCCGGTCAATCTTTTAAAAGACTAGAACAGTTTGTAAAGATTTGTACCCTGATATGAAATCATATTTTCTGCTTGTAATGTTGAATATTTCGCAGAAAGGCAAGTTGCAATTTTATGAAAATGATACTTCCGTAAAATTAGGCGTAAAAAAGGACTCCTATTTTTCGTGTTTGTTTTTCCAATCACCTTGTATTTAAATTTATTTTGTGCAACAGTAACACACTTGAGCTTAGTTTTTTAAAGAATTACTAGTTGAAATGTTCCGAATGACATCCACTATGTTGGCGCATGCGCGATAATGTCACGCGCACTGATGTAAATATTTTCCCTTGCTGCGCATTGCCAGCAGATGAGAACTTTCTGTGGACGAGAATTTTTCTCCGGTAACATGCTGATGTGAGCAATAATAGAACTCTAACATTTTGAAGTTCACTATCATAAGATATCTAAAATTTGCTGCGCTTGTAAATAGCTTATATATGTTGTGTGGTAAAATAAAAAGTAAGTAAGAATCCCTTAAATCATTCCAGATGGGCCGTTAAATAATCCCTGTGGGAATTTGAAGAAGGATTTTGTGAGCTGCGCAAACGAGTTGCGCGGAAGTTTGGGATGTCGTGTGTATATGTTTAAATAATTGTTAAATTAAAGATCAGTTTGGCAACATAATTAATGTGTGTTTATTGAAGAAGACGGAAAAACTTTACTGGCGTAGTCTAAAGGATCCTACCAGGATATTAAATTAACGTGAAATAAAATAAAGCACTCGAAACAAAACGGAAGTAATCTTTTTTGGAAAAAAAAATAAGGTGAGAGCCTCATTTCTATAATATGACTCCTCAATTGTGATTAGAGAGAAATGAAACATTAATTTATGTTTTTATGTGTACGAGTTTTTTAAATGAATATGTAAAAAAAAAAAAAAATATTTTTTTTGCACGCCAGTGCTTACTTTCGTTTTGCCATATTAGTAGTATAAATGGTAATCCTGTTTGGATATGGCAGTATTTGACAAAGTTCATAAATAACACGACATGTGTTAAGTATATTAGTTAATTAATTTTTTTTTTTTTTTTTTTTTTTGCATACAACAGTATTCTAAATGATAAATTTGTTGGGATACGTCAGTATTTGGCAAATTTCGTAAATAACACGACATGTGTTAAGTATCGTAGCTAATTATTTTCTTTGTTTTTTTCAAATACATCAGTATTTTAAATGACAAATTTGTTTGAATACGCCAGTATTCGACAAATTTCGTAAATAACACGACATGTGTTAAGTATATTAGTTAATTAAATTTTGTTTGTTTGTTTGAATACATCAGTATTCTAAATGATAAATTTGTTGGGATACGCCATAGTATTCGGCAAATTTCGTAAATAACACGACATGTGTGTTAAGTATATTAGTTAATTAAATTTTGTTGTTTGAATACATCAGTATTCTATGTAATAAATTCATTGGATACGCCAGTATTCGGCAAATTTAGTAAATAGCATGACATGTGTTAAGTATTTTAGCCAATTAACTTTGTTTGGTTGTTGAAATACATCAGTATTTTAAATTGTAAACTTGTTTGGATACGACAGTATTCGACAGGTTTCGAAGTGTATTAAAAGTATAAGAACCATTTGCTTATTTTATTTACTGTATTCTTGTGTTAAATGGGTCTTGCTTACGAGAGCTTTGAGAGTAATAAGATTCGAATTAATTTTGTAGTTAGTTTCGTTTTCAGTTATTCATATTTAGAATTAAATTTTTAAAAAATTAATACGACAGTGTTAATTGAAATATTTGGTTGAAATATATTGTATTCCAAAGGCTATATTACGAGTAATCTGACTGTAGTAGCAATGCTGTGAAGTTATATGAAACATGCAAACCGTTGTAGTGATGCATGGCACGTGTGTGTGAATCAATAATAGCCTCTACACCATAAATCATTTTTTATGTTTTTGTGTGATCTTTTTTTTTTTTTTTTTTTTTTTTGATTTATTGAAAAAAAAGCAAGGCATTTCTTTTTAGTAAGAGTTTTGTGAAATTGTTTGGAAAGATAATATTTTCTAACTTCGTGAAATTTTGATTTTTTGTTTTGTTTTGTTTCCCATGTCATAAAATTTCATTCTATAAATTTTTCTTTACCTAAGATTGAGATAGAGTATGAATTGGGATTTTTTTAGATTGTCATATTTTACTCTATTTTATTTGTGATTTAATTAATTACGACATAATACTTGCATATGTTTATACTAAACGATGGTTGATTTTGTATTTGGGTACTTAAGATTTCATTACTATTACATGACATAACTTGAATGTGAAGTTGTAGTTTAGTTACATATTGTGAGGAATAGTTGTAACAAAAGTTTTTTTCTTCTCATTTTCTTGATTTTGTTATTGAGTGGATAGGTAAACAAGTAGTAAAAATGGCTTATTTAGATAAGGCACGAAAGGAGGATCTTAAACTATTGGCAGAGGAGCTGAATCTTAATGTGGGGGATAATATGAAAATTTCAGATTTGAGTAAACTAATTACCACACACCCAGATTATGATGAGGACTTTAGCAAAAATCAACTCACAATTATAATAGAGGATAGAAAGCTGCGAGAGCAACAGGAAATGGTTCTTAAACAACAAGAATTTGAGAAAGAGAAGGAAAGGCTTGATCGCGAATTTCAGTTAGAAAAATTACGATTAGAGAATGAAAGGCTTAAGGGGTTAACTAGTACACCTGAGGCTAAAGTTAGCATCTATAAGTTAACGAAAGTTGTACCCAAATTTGAAATGAAAGATGGGGACATAGTTTTGTTTTTGACCTTGTTCGAGCGACAGGCAAAGAGGATTAGCATCGAGAAAAGACACTGGGTGTCAAGCTCTTTTGGCTCTTATATGCCAAGTGAAATTAATCAATTAATGGCTCGTGAAGCAGAAAAAAAATTTGACGACTATGATTATATTAAAGATCTATTGCTGAAACGGTTCAAACTTAGTGCTGAAATTTTTCGGCAGAAGTTTGTAAAACACCAGCGGAATCCAGCTCAATCTTGGCGTGATTTTGTTTTCGAAATAACCAGAAGGTCTTGGTGTAAATGATTTTGAAGAGTTGAAGAACCTCATGATTACAATCAGTTGAAACGACGTATCCCTGGTGAAGTAAGAGAACAGTTTGTTGACAACTGGGTTAAATCAATTGGTCCAGGAGACCTAGCTGATAAGCTAGACGAATACGAAAGCGTGAGGGCTAATGTAAAGGGAGCCCACTCGAACGATGTGAGGTACAGGCCGACAAATAATAAGTTTGTCTCGTATAATAAGGGCGCTAATCTGCAACCAAAAAAGATGCACCATTTTTTAGGAAAACTAAATTGCCGGTAGAGTCAAACACGGGAACAAGTAGATGTTTTAAGCCTAAGTGTTTTATTTGCGAGAATGTAGGACATTTGGCTCGGGAATGCCCGAAAAATACAAGAAAGACACCACCTCACAATGCCAGAAGTAACATAATTACTGCTAAGGGAACTGAACTAGAATCTACCAAGGAAGTGGTAACTGCTAGAGTCTCAATACCAGTCTCCGTTCCCATCAACACAAGGAATGGAATTGATGATCTTCAGTTAGTTGATATCAAATGGGACAAACGTCCATAAAAGCAGTAATCGATACAGGAGCACAAATATCAGTATTGCGCGAAGACTTGATCGGTAAAGATTGTGGAGAAGGCGAGGGAACTATCCAAATCATTTCGGCGTTTGGTGAAAAGGAAATAGCTACTCTTAAACTATTTAACCTAAAAATAGACGATGGAAATCATGGCTCGGTGCCAATCATGTGCGCTGTGTCTAAGAAACTCGTCAACGACATGTTGATTAGCACCACCGCTTATGAGATTATTTTAGAAAATGTTCAGTTATTTGATTTTGAAAATCAGAGAGATTTTGAATGCACCAAGGATAAAAATATACAATTAGAAAGTGAGGAAGAACTATCTGCTTTAGCCTTAGGGCAAGAGACCGATACATCGGAAACAAATTCGGCGAAATCGTCTTTTGTTAAACTTCAAAGAATGGACGAGTCATTGGGACCAGTCTGGAGCCAGGCTAAGAACAAACAAAATGCTTACAAAATTGATGATGGAGTTTTAATATACACTGAGTCAATATGCGGTGAAGATGTAAAGCAAGTTGTCCTTCCCACCTACCTGCAAAAGAGAAGAAGTTATGAAAGTGGCCCACGAAATACCTTTAGCTGGACATTTAGGCGAGAGTAAAACTAAATAGCGCATCAAATATTCCCTCTTCTGGCCTAAACTCAAACAAGATGTAAGGTCATTTTGTCAAAGCTGCAAGACCTGTCAGCTTAGAAGAGGGCTTACTTACCGGGATAGAATTTCCAAAACACCCATAGTTCGACCGGAAAACCCATTTGAAGTATGGAGTGTCGACTGTATTGGCCCTTTGGAGCCATCCTCTCGCAAAGGTCATAAGAATATTATCTGTGCAGTTGATATTTGCACTAGATGGGTAGAGGCCATACCTGTTAGGAATATCAAGGCAAAAGCAACATGTGAAGTTTTAATGAGGATATTCACCCAAACTGGGTTCCCAAAAATTATTTGCACTGATCAGGGAACAAATTTCACTGCTGAATTGACTGAAGCCTTCAAGGACGTTTTGGGAATAGCTTCAAGATTCGCTACTCTAGGATATCCGGCTGTAGAGCGTTGGAACCGGACTGTAAAAGAAATGCTGAATAAAAATATTCAGGAAAACGGAAATAATTGGGATTCTCACCTTCCGTACCTCATGTTTGCGTATCGGGAAGTGCCACATAGCACAACAGGCGTCTCGCCACACCAACTTGTTTACGGTCGGCTTCCAAACGGCCCATTGAAACTATTGAAGGAAGTTTGGACCGGTGACTAGGAAATTCCCACTGGTAACTTAAAGTCCATTGAGGAATATTTGAGAGACTTAACTGAAAAATTAAAACAGGCTCATAACCTGGCAAGAGGAAACTCTGAAAAAGCACAAGCCGAATATGCAAGTAGATACAACCTTGGGTCTAGAGAAAAACGTTTGGCAGTTGGTGACCAAGTTTTGATACTTATCCCATCGTCGTCTCACAAGCTTTTAAAAAAATGGATGGGTCCCGCATCTATCATAGAACTACCGAGACCACATACAGCGAGAGTAAAAATGGAGGATGGAAGTGAAAAGGAACTCCACTTCAATAAATTACGACCGTACGTAGCCAGAATTGAGCAAATAGGTCTTATATTTGACCAAGACGATGAATTTGGTGAACTTCACTATGCCCCTACTGATACGGTAGAATTGGACATCAATGGCATTTACAACCATGTAATGGACAGCTCTTTTGGTCTAGAAAATTCTCAAAAACATCAGCTTGCGGACCTCCTCTCTAAATTCTTAGACGTATTTAGCTCTGTTCCAGGCTCTGCTAAGGTAAAAAGACATTCAATGAGTTTAACGTTCAATTACGTTCCAAAGAAACTGAAACCTTATCGCATACAGATAGCCCTTCAAGAAAAAGTAAATAAACAAATTAACGAGTTGCTTCAATTAGGACTGATTGAGCCTAGTGAAAGTGAATGGGCTCACCCTGTCGTATGCGTCTCTAAAAAGGATGGAAGCATAAGACTGTGTAGATTACACTTTTAAATACTGTCACAATTACTGATGCATATCCAATGCAGAACGCAAGAGACCTTCTTTTTGAAATTGGCCAAGCCAGATTCATAAGTGTACTAGACTTGGCGAAAGGTTATTGGCAGATCCCAATGAAGGATGAGGCCCAGCCTTTGACAGCATTTGTGACTCATTCAGGGCATTATCAATGGAAGGTTATGCCTTTCGGCATTAAAAATGCTGGAAGCACCTTTCAGAAGTCCTTGGACAATGCTCTGTTCTTGCATCGGAAATACTGCCGCTCATACATCGATGATGTTGCTATCTATTCGACAACTTGGGAAGAACACCTCGATCACACACACATCGCCAAGGTGTTTAAGTCTTTGCAAGAAGTAGGGCTAAAGGTGAACCTGAAAAAGTGTGCCTTCGGCAGAAAATCCGTCAAGTTCTTAGGTCACATAGTTGGTTCAGGAAAACATTCTCCTGATCCTGAAAAGGTAGAAACGATTCGGAAACTGAGTCGACCTACCACAAAAAGTGATGCCAGAAGTTTCTTGGGTCTCACGAGTTATTATCGAGATTATATCCCGAACTTCGCACAATTAGTATTGCCCTTAACTAACTTGACTAAAAAGAACATTCCGAAGGATATTCCTTGGGAGTCGTAGCTGAAGATTCTTTCATGAAACTTAAGGAGGAACTTGTAAAAATGCCTTCTCTGCATACACCAGATTTGTCTCGACCCTTTCTACTATTCACAGATGCTTTCGCTACTGCCATTGGCGCTTGTTTAGCTCAGCACAATGACCATATGGAGGAAATGCCAATTGCTTTCCTTAGCAAAAAACTGACTTTGGCCCAAATGAAGTGGTCCACGATCGAGCGTGAAGCCTTTAGCGTGTTAGAGGCGCTTCGTAAATTTGACACTTGGATCTTTGGGTCACAAATCCAGGTTATTTCAGATCATGACCCTTTGACATATCTTACCAATAGTGCTCCTCACAGTGCCAAATTGACCAGATGGGCATTGGCCTTACAAAGATACAATGTTAAAGTTTCCTATAGAAGGGGTAGTGCTCATGGCAATGCAGATGCACTTTCCAGACTTAGAATTTCTGAGTAGGGTTTTTTTTGCTTCATTTTTATGTATATTCAATAAAAGTTCTTTTTAGAAGTATAGTAAAAAAAATGGTTAATTAATATACATGTAGAGTATTCGTTTTATGTATTCTCTTTTTTTTTGTAAAATTTCTATTTCTATTATGTAGTTTTCTGTAATATATGTATATTTATGTGTCTCCGAGGAGTTATGTTATCTGGGGCTCTGCGCGCAAACCAATTTTTAATTATTTCTCTCTGAATTGTGTCCATGTATTTTTGTTTTTTGTTTTTTTAGTCTATTTTCAGGCGCATCGTCTTCAGACGGATGCTTTTCCATTGGGGGAAGGAGTAAGAATCCCTTAAATCATTCCAGATGGGCCGTTAAATAATCCCTTCGGGAATTTGAAGAAGGATTTTGTGAGCTGCGCAAACGAGTTGCGCGGAAGATCAGAACTCGGTTAGATTTGTTAAGTGTCGTTCCGTTTTGGGATGTCGTGTGTATATGTTTAAATAATTGCTAAATTAAAGATCAGTTTGGCCACAAAATTAATGTGTGTTTATTGAAGAGGACGGAAAAACTTTACTAAGTAAAAAAAGAAACAAGCGTAGCTGGTCCGTCAATGAAATAAATCAACAAAAACTACTAAAATAAACACGCTACTTAGAGCAATTCAATGTCGTGTTTCTTAGCCTCTATATCAGACAAAGAGATATTCTTTTCTTTCAATTTTGGTAAAGTACGAAAATCAGCTATTTTTGGTACAAACACGCACATTTTTGATGTATAACATCTTTCCTATCGGTTGCTGGATATTTGTAGACTTGATTTCGTGAAAAGGGACGTAAATGTTTAACAGGAAGTCGGGGAAGCCCACGCTATGAGATTTGACCCATCAGCGCGCTTGATGGTGTCTCTTCGCTACCCCCGCATCGGGGCCCAACTCTAGTAGCCATTCCAAAATCAGCCTTTTTTGTACTGTTAAATTTAGAATTTCAAAAGATTCGAATTCACAAAAACTCGGTTTCGTTTTCTTGACTAAATCCGCTTCGCTCATACCAGCAAGTCTTATTAGACATCATCCAGGATAAACTTGCGATTCTTGAGCTCAATTGTCAAAGTCTCAGGGATCATTGTGTATGACATCTGAGGTTATATTTATATATGTAATCTATACTAATAATTATATTAACTGTTAAGCGTCTGACAAAGTTCATCATTTTTAAAAAAAATATACGAGTAAGTAATATGGAATTATTCGAATAAATATTTTAGTGCGTATCTTTTTCATATTTTGAGGTTAATTCTTGCCGCTGTCAATATAATATTTTCATTATGATTAAAAAAAGTTGTCTCGATTAAAAAAACTAACTAATTAATTACAGGGTAATTCTGATTTTTCTCTAATATTTCTAATTTTTAAACATATACCAAGATAATTAAATTTTCATTATTTTGCGATTCGCAGAGATGTGTAAATCTAGAGCAGAATATATGCGAAATTATCGGCAAAAGTAATGTGAGGAAAAATTTAAACCTGGAGCAGTACAGCAGAAAAAAATTGCACTTAATTCAATTGAAAACAGCAGAGATTTTAGGACAAGTGCAGTGAACACAATTCTCTCACAAACATCAACGGCCGACCAAACTACTGCCTTACCAAATCTATTTGTCAGCCACGCAACTTTACGATTGTCATGCTTTGTCTACATCAATAGCTTCTGTTTCCAATGCACGCCTTACAGAAATTCACGCGCGCCCTGCCGATGCCGAACAAGAAAGAGTGAGTAGAGGAGATATTTCAACATGATGCAAATAACTCGACAGTTTGTCAGTATTACGATTATCAAAAATTCAGCACCGCTCAGGATCTGTTTAAAAGCAAATTTTTGGAAAATAATTTTGTTTCAGTCTGCAGCGTTTGTGATCGTCTGTGGCACGAAAATAATATGAAAAGACAACGTCTAAGTACAAAAGAACTTTTCTAGGCTGAATTTCCAGATGTCAATTTTGAAACTGTTTCCTTATGCGCAACCTGTCATTTAGCACTCAGTAAAAATAAAATTCCGACATTATCAAAGTCTAATGGCCTTAAATATCCATCCAAGCCACCTCACTTGCCTGAACTTGATTTCTGAGTGTCTCATCCCGTTGTGATTGCCATTGATGAAAATCAGGAGATTTCGACACGGAAATGGTCAGTATGGAATTCTGGAGCAGGTAATCAACGTACCAGTGTCTGTAGATAATATGGTCAAAACTCTTCCGCGT
Source organism: Trichonephila clavata (assembly GCA_019973975.1). Taxonomy (NCBI): domain Eukaryota; kingdom Metazoa; phylum Arthropoda; class Arachnida; order Araneae; family Nephilidae; genus Trichonephila; species Trichonephila clavata. The sequence goes on from BMAO01032170.1 coordinate 23,103, forward strand.
GATCTTGACGATGACTATGCAATCAATGTTCATATTCGGCGTAAGAAAGTACTCAAATCTAGTTACCTAATGGGCTACGTCAAAAAATGCGTTGTAAAAATTTGGCTGGAATATTTAATTAACTAAGACCTTTAAAAATTTTATGGAATCACAGTCGATGTGTAATTCTGAATATATCCCCCATAAATCGAAATGTTTCGACAACTAACAGAGGTACTGTTATTGACGATGTTTTTCAAGGGTTTATAAATACTTTGAAATCACAATTGTATGTGTCATATTTTAGTTATCAAAAGTCTATAGTGTGTGTCTCTGCTCTTCTTCCAAATGGAACAAGAATTATTATTGATAAAAAAAATGGCATTACTCCTTGTGTTAATTAAATAAAATTTTCATTAAAAAAATATAATTATTTGATAAAAAATTTGTTCCGATCATACTCGATTAATTTTTTCTGGATTTAAGTTAGTATTGTATATTTATCACGATAACATCTCAGTTGATACACATCATATGCAACTACTGTAAGTCTCGTTTCTTTTCTCTCTCTCTCTTTTTAGATAGTACCTCGCCTGAGTGTGCATAAGTGTCTTCAATATTTTTGAAATAAACATCAAAAACTAAATGGGAGTGAGGGCTAGTCTCTCGGTGGCGTGGCGACATCGGAAGTGATTAGAGTGGACATATAACATTTCGCGGTCTGAGCGAACACATTGAAACTCATCGTGGTTAGAGCGGACACATTTCACCCCCCCCCCATTTTATAACAGATTCGATTATCGAATTACAGGGATAATAAATACAATTTTAATAATCAAATTTAATTATTTGTATTAAATTGTTAGGATATTATAGTGGGAATACATTTTCAACATAGCGAAATGTGATAAAAAAAAAGAAACGAGTCTTACAGTAGTCGCATATGATGTGTAACATCTGATATGTCATCGTGATAAATACCCAATAGTGACTTTAATCCTGAAAAAAATGAATCGGGTATGATTGGAAATAATTTTCTATCGAATAATTATATCTTTAATGAAAATTTCATTTCATTAACACAAGGAGTAATGTAATTTTTTATTTCAAAAAAATTTATTCTTGTTCAATTTGGGGAAGAGCAGAGACAATAGATTTATGAAAACTAATATATGACACACATACTTGTGATTTCAAAGTATTTTAAAGATCGTTGAAAAATGGCGTCAATAACAGTACCACTGTTAGTTGTCGAAACATTTCGATTTGTGTTCATGTCGAGCTTGAGTTCATCTTTGAGAAAAACTATGCGGGGCTCAGCTTCTGGCAAACTAAAATTAACGTTAAAATCACCATTCAAAATCATGGGAAGCGAGTGCGTTTTTTTTTAAAAAAAGAGCAGAACCACCTTCGGTATACGGTAAATTACAAAATGCAGGAAATCTTTAATTTTTTTTAACTGTTTGATTCGGAAAAATGTATGCGACCACCGAAATGACTGTTTGTCTATTTTCAAATGATCATTCTGCCGCACATTTGTCCCCAATATCTTAAATAACAATACCCAGTCCACTTGTTTGATGATCAATTATATGTCCATATATTACTGACTCCTATTTTTTTTAAGAATGATGATCTTTGTCAGACGATTAACATGAAATATAATTATTAATATATAGTTTACACATTTATAAATATATCCTCAGATTTCACACACAACGAGCCCTGAGACTTTGACATTTGAGCGTAAGAATCGCAAGTTTATTATGGATGAAGTCTAATAAGACTTGCTGGTATGTGCGGAAGGCTGGGGCTTAATTGCTACTAGAGTTGGACCACGAGAAGAGGGTAGCGAAGAGACTCCACCAAGTGCTCTGATTGGTCAAATCAAATAACGCGCGCTTCCCGGACTTCCTGTTACGCATTTCCGTCCCTTTTTACGAAATCACTCCAACAAATACCCAGCAACCGAGAGTAAAGATTTTACACATCAAAAAATAAAAAATTTTAAAATATTTAAAAATTAATATAAGTAAAATAATAATGATGTGTAGGAACGAATTTCAGGAATTTTGTGGAAAACTGTATTTTAGAGTCAAATAAATATTAGAACAGGTGCAATTGCCAAAAAATTAATTAGTTTCATTAATGTAAGTAAAAATAAATACTAGAAGTAAAAAAAAGGTACAAGTAAATAAAAGAAAAATAAATACAAGTAAATAAACACGTACTAACATTTATTATAAAGGCATAAATATCATTTAACATTGGATTTATTTCAACCTAATGACAAAACTTAAAGATGTTGAAAAAATTTCTAAATTGTTTGATGTTTCGAATTCTTTCGAATTCGAATTTTTGTGTTTCTTCTTTTAGTATTTTAACTAATAAGTGTCTTTTACTTTGAAATCCAGAGAATTAAGTGACTCTGGGATAAAAGGGAAAAAGGAAATGTAAAATTGGATGAAAGAATTGAAAAAACATCCTAAAAAATGTGTCTGCTCTAATCACGATGAGTTTCAAAGTGTCTATTCAGACCACGAAATGTTATGTGTCCGCTCTAACCACGTCCGCTGTAGCCACGCAGCCAGCCTCTCTACCCCCGACCACAAAACAAACACTGGGCAATGGTTTGTTTTGATTTGGGTTGCAGTTGCAAAACTTTAATGACCCTCTCCGATGTAGGACTCTTGTGAACCACTGTCCAAATTCGTACGAACTTTGAGTTCCTTATGATTGTGTTCTGTTTTTAAAACAAGAGTTAGCAAACAAACTGTTTCATTAATGACAGACTGATTAGATAGTACATTACTTGATACAACAGTATTTTCAGCATTTGATTTCACAGATTCTCTGTCTGCACACATAATAAAATAGTGACTCTCACAAGATAAACTTTTCACTCTTTATATTTGCATAAACGAGAAACATGGCCAATTAATTTTAAGGCAACGAAAACAGGCATTTTCGTTTATCTTCTACGGGCATTTTTCTTGTCGAAAAACATTCTGAAGAACTATAAGATTTATCACAAAAAAAATGCAACGAATATTTCTCCTACCTGAATTATTTTGAAAATTCCGGAGGGCTGCTGCTGTAACAATCTGGTTTATCTAAATGCGAACGAAGATGCGACACGCACAAAGTTCCCAACCCGGTGCGGGCGAGCTTAACCTCTTCAGGTCAGCGCGTGTGGTGAATGAAAATGATTAATGTGAATGAGTGGCTGCATAGCGCCACGTTTTTCTAACTGTGAAGAGGTTGTGTGACGTCACTATGCTCTGTATATAAAACGGGTGAAGCAATCACGCGTGCTTGCTCGCTCGACAGTTCTGATTAAAGTTAGTTTCTATAATTTGCTGCCTGATGATGTTTGGGGTGTCTTCCAGCCCTTACTTATTGAAATCTTCTATTATGCATCTTTTAGAAAACTGTAGTCCTGAGTTTAAGGAAGTTGCACAAAAGTTAAAATCTTTTTATGTGGATAATTGTGTAGCTAGTGTTTTCAGTGTTGATGAAATAGAGATATTTATTGAGAAGACTAAATTATTATGTCGAAAGGATGTTTTAATTTACGTATTTTTGAGAGCAATGTGGCAAGTAGAAGTGTTGATAAACACTCAGGTGAAACCTTTATTTTGGGTATCATCTGGGACTTTGAAACGATGTTTTGAAATGTTGCACAAATTTCGAATCATTAACGTGCGAAGCAAAAATAACCAAATGATTAGTTTTATCTACTGTACAAAAAGTTTTTGATCACATTGAGATGTTGGCGCCATCTACATTGCTTCCCAATTTACGTTACAGGAACTATAGAAAATGAAATTTGCATGGGATCAGGAACTACCTCAGAATGCTGTAAATAAATTTATGAAATGGTATAAGGAAATTCAAATTTTGAAAGATGTATTTGTGCCACGTTGTATGAAAATTGGTATTTTAACTGAATTACAGGTATTTGTTGATGCAAGCAAGGGGCCATATGCAGGTTGCGTCTTTGCTCAATCAATAGCTGATTCTAGAGTTAGCGTAATTCTCGTTAGAGCGAAGTCTAGAGTCGCTCCTCTCAAACCTTTGAGTATATCGCGTTTGAAACTAATGGCTTGCTGTATAGGTGCTCGACTTTTAAATTCTATTTTGAAAGCACTTAATATGCCGGACTTGAAAGGTACTCTTTCATCTGATTCCACAACAGCACTTTGGTGGATAAAGAAATATGGAAATTGGTCAGTTTTTGTAGCTAATAGGGTAAAGGAAATTAGACAGCTGACTCAAATTCAATCATGGAAGTATGTCCCAGGAAACATAAATATCGCGAATTTATTATCTCGTTCTCCACGAAAAATGCTTAATTCTAGATGGTGAGAGGGGCCTTCCTGGTTGAAACAAAATTCGGAATATTGACCAGATGGTGAAATCGATTGCAAACCTCAAGAAGTTGGCGTGGAGAGAAAGAAAACTAGAAATGCGAATGTTGATCTAGCAAACGATGCACAACCCCTTGCTTATAAGTAATATGTTTGATTATGATAATATGATTAGAGTATTTGCGTGGATTTTAATATTTGTAAATAATTGTCGCAAAGACTATAACAAATGTAAGGAACATGAACTCTCTCTTACTGAAATTGAAAATTCTGAGAAACAATTGATTCGTTTAACTCAAACATATTGTTACGTAGATCGGTGTTCGAGGATTTTATGTAAAATCAGTCGTAAACAACAAAACAGTTCTTAAAGAGCGATGATTAATTTTGGCGTAAAACAAACCTTTAAACACAGGATTAAACAGCAAAATTCGTAGAATAAATATCAGAAAGATTTCACACCTTCAACAGAACTTAAACACAATTATCAGTATCTAAAAATAAACGTATATATAAGCTTATTCACAAGCACAGCCCAGCTAATCACGATCAAGGCAAGTTCACTAATCGCTAGTCAAAATCAGACTCACTACTCGCTGGTTGAAACTGGACTGACTGTTGCTGCGAGCATTGCTCTATTTATAGCAAGGGCCGAAATTTCTGGAAAGATGCGCTCGCGTCACAGATCGTGAAATTAGTGTATTTCTCTACTATTTTCTAGGAGCATCCAGAGGGTCCCGAACTCTCCAACATGGTCGCCAATGTCGCCAAATTGGTCGCTAAAAATGATGCCAACTTGGCTCTATTGCCAATATTTCGCCAAGTTCCCATTGAATCGCCATTATAACGTAAGGGACGGCGTTGCTTGTGAATATTACAACTTTAACATGAAATAAATATAGCATAGAGTAATATAAAGGCATTAAACATCCAAATATAAATTATTTACATTATTTTATACAAAATTCGTTACAATATTATTTACCTGATGTTGAATATTTAAAATTATCCCCTTTATTGATAATAATAATATTATAAGGGTAAAATCTAAAAAAACTGAAAGAAATGATGAAAGTTCTTTTTTGTATCCTATATTGTTACATGATAAATGTGAATTTACAAAACTTTTCATTAGATCTACACACAAAAAGAACTGTCATGCTGGAATCTAAATAATGCAATCATTAATTAGAGGAAGGTTCTGGATTATCAGACCTAGAAAAACTATTAAGAATATTTTAAATAAATGTGTTATATGGGCTCGTTTTAAAGTGAAATCATTGTCAAGCGGACCATCACTTTTACCACCAGACCAAGTGACTGATTGCGCGATATTTGAAGTTGTAGGAATTGATTTAGCTGGATCTTTGTTTTTAAAAACTGGCGAAAAGGTATGGATTGCATTATTTACTTATGCAGTCCATCGTGCGCTCCATCTTCAATTAGTAAACGCTCTGTTTTCTGATGCCTTTTTGCTGGCCCTTAGGCGTTTCATTGCCAGGCGCGGGAGACCCAGGCTAATTTACTAAGGTAACGGAACCAATTTCCGGGGTGCTTTCAATGACCTTGCAAAATTGGATTGGCATAAGATATCGAGCGGAACATCAACTCAAAAAATAGTTTAGAAATTTATGCCACCCACCGCAACATGGTGGGGAGGCTGGTGGGAAAGGTTGGCTCGCCTTATTGAAGAACTATTCAGACGTTCACTTGGAAAATCATTATTGACTTATGAAGAATTGTCTACAGTAATTTGTGATTGTGAATTTTTAATCAATAGTAGACTTTTAAGTTACATATCGGATGATCCACAGGAATTGATCCCTCTTATACCTGCAATGTTTTTAACAGAAAATCGCTGTTGCGATACAACCGATATTGACGAATTAAATTCGCGAGACTTAAGAAAAAGAAGGTAATTCCGAATTAAACTTTTAAGTAGTTTAAAGCAACGTTTCAGGAAAGAATGTCTAGGCGAGCTAATTCAAAAACAGAATGATAATCGGGTGCATGAGCTCCGAGTTAGGGAAATGGTCTTAATTGGGGACGACAATAAGAAACGTTTGTCTTGGCCTATAGCTAAAATTATAGAATTAATCCCTGGCCGAGATGGGGAAATTCGTACAGTTCGACTTAAAACTCATTATGGAACAGTAATATACCCGGTGCAACGTATCTTCCGTTTGGAAGTACAATCGATTGCAAATAACGATAAGGAGTTGAAAGAGGAATCAATTTCTGTTAAATGTACTAAGCCTGAAAATGTCTTGAATACTACTGATGTAATTGTGAAAAAATATACTTCTTCACGAAGATTGGTTAAATAACCAAAGAGAATTGATCTATTGAATTATAAATGTTATAGGTTTGAGACTCTCCTCAAGTCTCAAAGGTGGGAGCATGTTGTTAATAAAAATGATTAATGTGAATGAGTGGCTGCATGGCGCCACGTTTTTGTAACTGTGAAGAGGTTGTGTGACGTCCCTATGCTCTGTATATAAAAGGGATGAAGCAATCACGTGTGCTTGCTCGCTCGGAAAATCTGAATAAAGTTAGTTTCTATAATTTGCTGGCTGATGAATGAATAACTTTCCACCAACGCCCAGCATCTGTTAGATGCAGCCCACAGAACTTTAGAATTAAATATGTTCCGAACAGCGTGCCTTTCTGTGAGACGTTCCTTAGGAACAGGGTGAATGCGGAAGGACTTGCTCTACAAGACGGGACGTTTGCGTCACTAAGCCTAACTTAAGGGGGGTAACGTAAATAATCAAATTTCAGTCCTAATGTCGTAATTTTTGCGGTATTCCTTTAGATTATTACCAAAGTTGTCCGTTGCATTAAAACTAGAATATAATAACGCGTTTTTGCTTTAATTTATCTGAAATTTTATTAAAAAATATCACTTATTTTGGGACTGTGCCCTTTGGCTGTTTTCACCCTTTTTATTAATATTAAGAGTAGGGAAATGCCTTCAAAAAATCAAATAATTATCTGAAATCAATGTCTTAGAAATGTGAAAAGTACGCGAAATATATCCGAAAGCAACAAAAACTGTAACAAAACTGAAACTAACCCCTATGTTTTATATCAAGTGGGAATTTTATGAGCCGAGCTCTGTTTACATTTCGATTACCCCCCTCTTTTCCGCCACAGCTGATGAACAAAATACTGACATATGGGTGGTGATCCAGAGTCAAAGTTTAACTCTGGTTGCACATTATCTTAACATTCACATCACTCTCCTGGAGAAGTGGTACAAAGATTGGAAGATTACTCCTAACGCAACTAAAACTGAAGCGCTATTTTTCTGTAAGATAAGAAAACCCCCTAAAATCTTTATTAACGACTTATTAATACCCTGGTCTCAACACACAAAGTACTTAGGTGTTGTCTTTGATAATCACCTCAGTTTTAAACATCAAATCACGTACATAAGAAATAATTTCAAAAATTCGGTCTGTAAAGTTTACCTTTTAATAGCAAGAACCTCTGCATTAAACAGGGAAAATAAATTGCTTATCTACACATCGATCCTTAGGCCAGATCTGACCTATTGGGCGCATGAAGCAAATCTCATATTTATCAAATTGAAGCCTCTCAAATTATTGTACTAAGACAAATTTTGTATGCTCACTAGTGCATGAGGAACAAAGACCTCAGATTTGTCAGTAATATGACTGCTATTAGAAATTTTATCAAAAAATTCGCTATCAACTTTTTTCAAAATATTGACAACTCAAATAATCCTTCGATCATGGAAATTGAAAAATAAGTTCCAGATCTAAATTTCAACAGACCTTGTTTTGATCCACTCTTCAATTAAAAAACTATTTCAATTTTTATTACCAACCTTCATCCATCTTAAATGTACATTATCAATTGCTATCGGTAGTCTTCATGGCCTAACGGTCAGGGCAACTGACTAACAACACATTTCCCTGGGTTCAAATCTAATAATCTCGACTTTCACAATTTTTTCTCCTTCTCTTTAAAATTATTTGTTTCTGATTTTATTCAATTTCAAATTTTTTCTATAATCTAAATTGCATTTTTTGTCATTTATAGCCTTCAAAAAGGCTGTTTTCTGGCAGAATATAAATGTTCGCTTACTGGTTTGCACATTTTGTTTTACACTAAAAATTCACACCACAAATTAAGTGGCACGAAACCGTTGCAACAAGAATTTTATTAGAGAATTCTCCATACGCTCTTTCTCACACAACGTTTACACATACACTGAACTCTGTACACACTAGCACCCTCTCGCGACAAATATTCACTTGTTATTGTGGGCGGCACAAGAATTATTTGTTCAACACTGAACATCCACCTCCGGGTTGAATGACACATTCAACAATTCGCAAATAACACAATAAAGCACAATATAAAAACAATAATACATAAAAAGGTAAAGTACTCAAATACACAAAATTGAATTGAAAAAATACAGACTTGAAATTTTTGCATACATTATTCACTTGAAAAGGGTAAAACAAAAAGTTTAGTTATAGGACGTTTAAAAACTCCATTTTTAGTTTTCACTAACACTACTCTCTCATTTTATTATCTTTACCATAATATACTTCAAGAATTCGCCCGAGAGGCCAGTTACACACAGGTAAATTATCTTCTTTCAGAATTACCATATAATTTATTTTTACATTATTCTTTGCAAAATACCATTTTTTTCGATTTTGAAGTGTACTTAAATAATTATTTGACCAACGTTTCTAAATCTGTTGCACAATTTTTGCCACACTTTTAACCTGTTATCAGACACTTCAGCTAAACTTGGCTCTGCAATGGCTGTAATAGGGCGGACAACTAGGAAATGACTAGGAGTCATGGCTTCAAAATCGTCAGGGTCTCACGACAAAGGATAGAGGGGACGCGAGTTAAGAATTCCCTCAATTTGGTTAAGAATAGTTAAAAATTCTTCGTATGTAAATCTTAAATTTCCCATTATACGCCTGAGGTGATATTTGACGGATTTTACTCCGGCCTCCCACAAGCCTCCATAATTTGGTGCTCTTGGTGGAATAAAACTCCACTCAACACGTTCCTCACACAAAAAATTACTCAAATTACTGTCGCAATTACTCATAATTTCTCTAAGTCTTTTTAGCTCTAATTGTGTGCCAACAAAATTAGTAGCATTGTCTGAAAATATACGTTCCGATTTTCCTCGTCTACTAAAAATCGTTTTAAAGCTGCAATGAAAGCCTCACTAGATAAATCTGTAACTATTTCGAGGTGACACACCTTTGTCACATGCACACGAAAATGCACACATAGGATTTATTTGAAACTCATTTTTTTCTTTGATTAGGATATTTAATCCAAAATGGGGGGTCCACAAAAATATATTCCACTTTGCTAAAAGGAAACCTCTGATAAATTCTCTCGACTGGCAATTGACCCACAATTTGTGAACAAGTAAAGGGTTTTGCCTTAAAAACACTATACTAGAAACATATAAGTAAATAAAAATCACTTCACGTAAAAGTATTACTAAGAATTATCCTGAAAAATGTTGAACGATAAAAGACAATACTGTTTACTTACAAAAAAACACACATAGGAAAATTCACAAAATCTAAGTAACTAATTGTTTACAAAAGAATTAAGATTTATGATACAAACAAAATGTTCTCTTAACTTTTCCACTCTCTATATTCAGATAGCAAGTAAACAAACCAAAATTATTTTACTATAAATATCAAGCTTCACAAATAGCATTATTGAATTAATTTTAAGAGTACACATGCAAACAACACTAAATACGTATATATAATTCAATATTAGACAGTTTCTTAGCAAACTATGAAAATTTCATCCTTAAATGAATATTAAGGTTAACATACATGCATATACAACGTTAACAGAAAAAATTAATAATAAGGATACATTATATGAATTTTTAATGTCCAACCTAGATAAGGATTGATTATATTACCTCCTGGGCAATGGCGATTATTTTAATTCCTGGGCTCCTCCTCAAAAGTGTTCGTTTGGGGGGGGCACAAATGTCCGGTTCCCCTTGTGGTGCAGAGGAGGGGGACATTCTCGGTGTAGCTTCGTTAATCCCGCAAGAAATCTCCACCCTCGCGGGATCAAGGACCTCGGTAGTTTTTCCATTCAGGGTTCCGATTTCACCTCGTAACTTTTCGCCTGATGCCGTCCAGGGAAGGGGTCTCTCCTATGCACTTTTCCACTCCATCACTTTCTGTCCCGCACAAGCTGCGCTTTTCCTTCACAACACATATCTCCATGATGTTCACTCCCGGTTGGGCTCACCGTTTAAAAACACTATTTTGAAGTTTTTGAGAGTATTCACTCAATCTCAGTTTGAGTCTAACTATTTTACGCAGTTTAGATTTCGTTGTCTTCGTTCTTTCTCGCAATGCCTGTCGTCTTCTCATAGTACCAAATCGTTTGATAAAGTCAAGCAATTCCAAAGTATATTTTTCTACTCCTCGCTTACCTTGCGAATTGTTACGTTGAAAACAGGAACGATGGGGCACAAGTATAACGTTGCTTGAGACCTTTAAATTCGAGTTAACACACACAGGATTAACATCTTCTTTAGCTTTATTCTTTATCACATCACATGATATGTGTTTTCCCTTTCTTCATACATCTCATCATCAGCAGAAATTGGCGGTAAATTAAATGAGTCTCTAGATAAACCTTTTTCTTCCTCAATAGCGACAGGTTGTGCTACAGCATCTGGATCAACACTAAGTATTTTGGCGCGTTCACTTTTAAAAGGAAGAACTTTTTCGGTTGCTTGAGGTAACTCTGTGTCGTCATCTGACGTTCCCTGCACTTCATTTAAAAATTGTTTTTGCTCGTGCATTATTTTGCACCTTTCTTTTTCCAATATCATTTCTTTCTCCAACACCGTTCTTTTGTGTGCACTAGCGTCAAATACTATTTGCAGTTTCGTTGCGAGAGATTCGTTTTTTATCATCACTTGGTGAGGAAGGCAAAACACTGGGTTATTTGTTGAAATAAAAGGATTTTTTTGCCTCATCAATTATTCCCTCATCCAAATAATTCTTTAAACCCTTACAATAATAAAAATACAACACCTTATCACTTTGCACAGTTCTCATAAGACTTCCGAGTCGTCCTTTCACTAAATTAAAATCATCACTCAACTCATTACTATCTCTTATTAACCCGCAATGAATATTATTATTTCTCACTTCACTTCCTACACTTCCGCTAGCGACATATCCGAACACAGTATTTTGTAATAGTAGTCGAGAATCCCACAATAAATTTGGCCTGGTCTCAGTACTTCGTAAAATATTTCCGCCCCTAATAATACATCAATTTTACCAGGAAATATTAAATTTATAATCTGCTAGTTTAATTTTCGTTTAGTTTATCTAATGAAGCATTTATTATTTTACTCGGAGTCAAATTAGTTATCTTTTTTACAACTTATAAATTTAGCTCTTTTTTGAAACTTAAATCGTCATTACTTATGGTGGTCGTAAACACCCATTTATTGTTATTGTCGATTCATTTAAACAAGATACTAACAAATTAATTTCCTCATTTTTTAATTGTAATCTATCCGCACAATCCTTAGTAATAAATTTGACTGACTCCCCACATCTAAAAGCCCTCTCACTTCATGCAAGATGCCAAATCTGTCCCTAAGGTAACACTGGACGCTACTCAGTAAAGCCATTTTTGTTTTATTTTTTAAAAAGCTGGTAGCTACGAAGGACTTGTTTTCCTCATTCTCAGTTAGGGGAAAGCGACGCCATCTCTCTGCCATACAAACGTGGGTGCTCGGGGCCTTGGTTCAAGACGCTCCCTTCAACTCTTTGTGTGGGTACGGAAGATTTATTGTTCGTTTGGGGGAAATGGATAAAACGGTTATGTGGTTTACCACAAAAACAGTTTCCACTTTGCACCTTTTAACATTGCAGTCCGAAGAAAGACACTTGAAACACAGATAATTGGATTTCAAGAAATCCACTCTTTCACTGACGCTGAGAGATTTAAAATTGGGGCATAAATACAGCGGGTGGAATTCGTTTGATTCACAAAAAAACATTTCTCATTTTTGATAGAAGATAAATTAACACTATCAATATTATTTGAACCAC
>BMAO01032171.1:0-19398 GCA_019973975.1 Trichonephila clavata
GCATTACCAAAACAGAATGTAAACACAGAAATAATGAATGTGTTGAGTTTGCAAGCTTCCTTCTCATCCACCCAAGTGTTTAAAATATTTCATGAGGCTTTTTAAAAACAGAAAAATGAAACGTATGCGGAAATCAAGAATAAGTGGGCGTGGCATGTGTCCATTTAAACACTGTTATTACTAAATTGCTGTTTTGAATTTTTTTAATAACTTTCGATGTTTTTTGTAGCACTATCATGTGGTTGGTATCAAAATGTTCAAACGAAAACGAGGAACAACATATATTTTTTTCGAAAATTCGAAAAAATCCGAGATTAACACCCTTGAGAATTCTTAATAGGTGCATGATCTTTTCAGGTAGTCCCCACGTCTCACTTCATTTTCAAAGAAAAAAACATTTATTTTTTTTGAAATTTTCATGACAGTGTGTCAAATCTAATAGACTGCATTGGTTTATATATCTCTTTGATAACTATATATAGTTCTTCTGCTACACTTAATGGTTTTTGTGTATAAAATGGTCTAGTTATTGAATCAGAATGTGAATCAATTTCAAGTGTTACATTATTTGAAATAGAAGATCCAGTTGTATGAGCTGTTTGTTATGCAATGAAATTTGAAGGGTGTCTCAAGTCTTTCAAGTAGATCCGTTATTAATTAAAGGCATTTAATATTGAAGAAGGAACTGTGATAAAATCTATTCTTGAGATGTTGCTTATATTATTATGCAAATATTGGAGTGAGCCACTTACATCTATGAGACGTTCACCCATACGAGAAATGAGAGCTAAAGAAAGAGAATGATATTTCTAATATTTTCTAAGCATTAAATTTCTAATCTTTTCTAAGAATTAATTTTTTAACGTTTTCTAAGAATTAAATTTTTAATCTTTTCTAAAAATTAAATTCTTAGAAAAATTTGATAAAAAAATTTTTTTAATGTAATTTAGACAAAAATGAGGTCTCGAGATTAGTTATTTTGATCCCGGGATTGGAAAAAGCACCGGGATTCCGGGGCTGCAAACCCCAGTACAGCAACGTGTTCGAACAGAATGGGATATTTTTACTGGCTTGCATAATAGACTTATCAGGACTCCTAGAAAATAAATCTAGAACACTATCAACAGTTCTTTCTATCACGAAAACTTAGAGATACTTCCCAGTTTGAGATACCAAAGTTCTCATATCCTTTAAAGCTCTTTCCCATTGGTGGATAGATTTTGATGTCGGAGGAGCGACATTCCATTTCGTTCGAACACGTTGCTGCACTCGCTTGACTGATTTAAATTCTTTTTTTCGTTTGGGGAGGAATTATTCTTGGTTCCAGAACTGACCTGCATGTTCAGAGTGTAACGATGACAGGCCACATCTATCGGGATGTCATTCTGGAATAACATGTACGCACTTTGACAATGGATATCGATGACAACACCCGTCCTCACCGTGCAAACATTGTAGACGAATGCCTTCAATGTGAGGATATCACCCGTATGGATTGGCCAGCAAACTCACCGGACTTGAATCCAATAGACCATGTGTGGGATATGCTTGGCCGACGAATTGCAGCCGTTCAACCCCCTCCAACCTGTCCACCGAAACTTCGGAGGGCATTGCTTGATGAGTGGTGTAATATCCACCAAGATCGGATTGATAATTTGATACTCAGCATGCGTAGGCGTTATAAGGCCTGTATTGCATCGTCCGGGACTAGTATTAACCATCATACTAACCATGTTATACTGTTTTTTGTAAATAGGTTCTTTTTTGAAATTTGCTCCAGGGAGTAAAAATCGCAATTTTTATTAATTATTTCAAACATATAGCATCTTTTTTGCTCTTTACCTTTTGTTTAATAAATAGGCTTTACAAATAAGTCAAATTTGTTTTGATTCTATCTCTTTCTTTGCCTGAACTTCATTATCTTAAAATATGGACATGAGTGTAGTTATAAGGCTGTTGTTGCAATGAACACATTTGAATGAATTGATCCTGTAATAGGAATAGGCTCCTCCTTTATGTAATTAACTCGAGATATATCCATTTCAGTCGGACTATGACATTATGCTATGTTTTAATCATATTTCGTTAAACATAGATTGAATAAGTTGAAGAGGATCCTACGTTTTACTGAACATGTTATCTCCTCAAGTCAGGACCAGTACCATCATGTCATATTTTAACGAGAGATAAGTGAAGGTTTTTTAAAAGTATTTAGGCTAGTAATTAAGTTAACTCCTCTATTTGTTTAACCCAACAATTCTAGCAAAGGTATGCCATACCAACCCCTGACTTTTTTCAGGACTCCATTTAAACATTTTTCGGAAAATGAATAGCTTTTCGTGTAGCTGACTTTAAGGTCATATCCTTTGAGGGGCCTTAGCTTGTAGGCGAAATCTAACTGTATATTTTTCGATACATTTTAGGGAATGTCTTACCCTCAGCGTGAATCACAGTTACAGTTCTAAAAGCATGGGCAAGCTTTAAAATATTCCTTATGCAATGTGTATTATTGTTGTTATGATGAAGAAATGTGATATTTAAGGAATTTAATAGATATAGTACAACAGTATTTTCGGATGAAAAATGCCTGTTTGTGGGTATGTTGAGGAAAAATCGAATGATGACGAGTATGATAGCAAGTATGATTCCTCTACTGAAATCTATCCAGATAATTTAACTGTGAGGGAGCAATTATTGTCCTTGATAAAATGATCGCATCATATTCAATAGCTAGAAAATGTAATCTTTAGCCTATGACAATATTTTTGTGTGGTTGAACGTTGCGACAATAAATGCACACAATATTTCGTTAAGTAGTCAGAAACCACCTACTAAACATCGAACCAGACGCTGATCTCCAAAGTATTTTATATTCCGAAGTACAGAAGAATGTAGAAACCAGTATGCAATGCTTCTACGAAATTTTAAAAAAAATGAGACCCAATGAAAACATCGCACTCATTCGCTACGAAGATGAAAGGGGTTTATAAATAATGCACTAACAAAAAGAACAGGAAAAAACTAAATTTACGTGTGAAAAGTGTAATAAACTTTGCATTTCCTACCTTTCTTTGTTTTTAATCTTTTTATGTAAATTTTACGGTAAAAACAGAATGTAAACACCCTTGTGTATGAAATACCCTAGCGTGAATTTTCGTTCATTTTTTCGCGCGTGCAGTGTCGGGTTAAACAACCTTCTGATAGTAAATTGATAGTAAAATAAAGGTGCTGATGTTATTATACTGTCTGTTTATTCGGTGTCTCCAGCGACTACGGATTTGCAACAAAACCCTGCTCAATGTGTTGAACCGATAAAAAGATATTAACTCATATATTATATGCCACTTGGTCAAATTTTCAAAATCACGATGTTTATGTTTGTTACTCTATTGTGAGCTTAACTAATCACTAGCAATATATTTCACGTAATTTTTTACCTGTTATGGTTACAATTATTTTCTCATACTTATTCCTTCTAGTTAACATTCAAAATAAGGAATAAATTAATTAATGACGCAATTTTTTTAAAGGGATCATGAAATATGTCTTGTATTTTGTTACAAGAAAAGGAACTGAAACTCATGTCATTCACATAATTGATTGGCGTATATCTTTAAAAAAATCTCCTAAATTTTCATTATAACAGTTTCGATTTTAAAAATATTAATAAGCTTATCAGCATGAAGAAGCGATTAATTTGGTATTCCATAATGAGTTTTTTTTAATTAAATATATGCCTAGGGGAACTTTCACTAAGCCTAGATTATTAGCTATGTTTCTAATTATCGACAGCAGGTTTAGAAGACAAGCTTTTCAAGTTTTTCTTTAAAAAAATGATGTATTATCTCACACATATCTAATTTATATTTAAATTGTATAATTATAATCTCCATACAGAAGAAGTAAATATTTGTGCAGTTAAGTGCAGTTAATTTTATCTTGAGTTGAGTTAATATTTTTCGCATAATTTTTTTTTAGAAAACTCTGGTAGATTTTCTTGAATTATTTTTGAATATTTCAGGGGCATTTAAGATTTTTAGAATCTTCATTTGTTAAATATTATCTTCGCTATTAAATCTACTAGAATTTCCTTTCATTTTCTTCCCTTTTTGAGAAAAAAATGTTGTTCCAAGATAAAAAAAAAAATTACATTTGTTCATACAACAGTATCTATCAATAAATAATTGGACGCCCATGCAAATGAGGATATATGCGGTTCTTCTATAAGTCACGTCTTATACACTTAAATATCGTGTAGGTAACAGCATTGGCATTAGCCGCATGCAAGAAGCCACGAAATTCTAAGTTGTCTGACTTCAATAAGGGCGTAATTGCGGGATATCATGAAATCTAGGAATCATAGCTGATCTTTAAGGATGAGTGAGGTATCTAGTGAGCTAAACGTTCCAAAATCTACAGTGGCTTTTGTGATTGGAAATTAGAAGGTGAGTGGTGTTTGTCGGAATGTGCATCGACACGGCAGACCCAGTTGCGTGGGCCTGCCAGGTTGAAGTACATTCTGACTCTATGTCTTTCATAGGATTCTATGTCTTACATAGATACAGATGAGTGCTGTCCAAAGAAATTCGGCAAAGCCGATGATCCTCATACACCAGGAGTTCCAAGAAACAACCGAGATTGTTGTTTCGATAAATACCATCCGCAAGATTGGTTTCCATGGTCATGATGCCGTTCATAATTCTACGTTTACAAACTCCAACTGCGTTCCTCGGTTGAAGTGATGTGAAATGGCGCGCTTATCCGGTAGGATAGAACCAGGTACCTTTGGATCCGAAGCCGAGTAACTTATCCACTGCCTCAAAATGATCACCATGGTGCGGAGGTAGTTACTGGCTTATATAGATGGTACCACTACATACTCCCCACCAGTGAGTCGGTGGATGGGCGAACGAACGATGTATTTGTTTATCAAGCGTGTTTGCTGCTGCGTCATGAGTTGTGACGGCTTTGCTGATTGCGTCATATGTGAGACGACTTTGTTCATTGCGTCATGTGTCTAATGGCTTTGGTTGCATTTGCGGTGAATAGATGGCGCCACGACAGTTCAGAAGCTTGCGTTTTTCTGAGTTCAGCCAGGGTCACCAATGAAGTGGCGTGCTTCTCCTGTAGGATAGAACCAGGTACCTTTGGATCCGAATCCGAGTAACTTATCCACTGCACCAAAATGATCACCATGGTGCGGAGGTAGTTACTGGCTTATATAGATGGTACCACTACACTTCAGATGCAAGACAATTCGAAATTGAAGCGTCGATGAGTGAAAACGGTTTCCCTAAAGTGATGAATCCCGAGTTAAAATCTCTACCAGTCCGATGGTGGAATCTGAGTTTGGCTTTAGCTCGAAGGTCGCCTTTTGCTAGAATGCATTGCGACCCCGGGAAAATTTAGTGGAGGTGGAATTATGATTTAGTGATGTTTCAGGTAGTATAGACTGAGACCCTTGATCCCCATTCATGGTAAGCTCAACGCCAATTACTACTCAATTATTCTAGGCAACAATGTGCTTGGGGCCGTGGGTAGCCTAGTGGTTAGAGCATCGGACTCCAGACCCGAAGGCCTGGGTTCGATGCCCGATGCCACTAAATACCACCGAGTATAGACGAAGTACGTGCTCGTTAAATCAGTGGGTCCGAAAGTCTTGTGGGCGGTCGCAGCATAAACCACGAGTGCAGGAGGCTGGAGAATATTTCCCTCCCCTTCAGTTCCGTGCCAAAATTGTGGAGGTGGAGATAGGTGGTGTCGCCATCTATCGTTAAGAAGTCCAACCTGTCTCACAGGCAATGGCAACTTTCATTCCTTCCCTACGGGAAAGACACGACAACAACAACAATGTGCTTCCTACGTTGCGGCAAGTTTACGAGTAGGGTCATTTTTACTTCCAGCATAACAACTCCACTTGACATGTTGCGAGGTCCACCAAGAATTGGTATGAGGACAATTGGGTGAACCGCATGGACTGACTTTCCCAGACTTGAATCCTATAGTAAACCGCTGGGTCTAATTGGATAGCCAGATTAAGGTGGGCACCAACCATTCAAAGTCTGTGGATAAACTTACATGTCTTTTCCAAGCCGAGTAGAAGAACGTACCATTGTCTATCATCTAAAAACTTGCGGAAAGCATGCCTATGAAGGTTAAGGCTTTAACTGCCTCAGGTGGAGGTTCTACCAATTATTTTTTATGAATAAGCTTTGTTTGTCTCTTTTATCACAGTTGTCCAATTGCTTATTGGTAGATAGTGTATAAGAATTTTCCTGTATAACATTTTCCATGACTAATTTAAATAATATTGAGGTACTTTTATTTGAATGTGGTATTGCCTTATAATTTTACATATTGTTGTTACCTATCACTTATATTTGCTAAATATGAATAAAGACACTTTCATTTGATAAAAAATGCAATGCTTGCATTTTTTTAGTAATGCAAAGAGAAAAATGGTAAGCTAATTTTTAAGAAGAAAATAATTATAAGTTACAGGTATATGATCCCAACATTTTTTTAATGAGAACATGTGTTATTTTATAAGAAAATTGCAGTTTTCTAAGACTCATGTTCTATTAAACAGCATGTACCTTTTTTCTGGAAACCCACTGTATGTATGTATTTTTGGCTTCTATGTCTAAAAATTTCTAAGAAATACATGTTTTTTCTTCTATTTCACTTTATCGATATAGAAATGTGGACTCTCCTTATTAGCATCTAGTCTAGAATAAAATTGTAACAGTACTCATTTTCGAAAACAAAAAAGAAAAAAATACTTTTTACCATTATTACAAAAACAAGGCTGTAGTATTGAGAAAAATTACATTCTTTGATATCTAAGCCTGTTCTTTGACCCTGTATACTTCAGTGTATAATATATATATATATATACAGGGTGTTTCATAAATGATGGGAGTAACTTTAAGGGTTGATAGTACACATCAAGACGAGTAATAGTAAATAGGAAACCAAGTGTCCCAAACGTCTTCCGAAGGAGAAAGGCGCCATCAAAGTTTAGGGTCCTAAATTTCAAATGATGATAAAAAACGGGAAAATGGATCGATTCATTTGCGGTTTTCACTAAAATCATTCTTTAAATTAGTATTTTCATTAAAAAAAGTTTTAAAGACAAAGTTAAAAAAATGCCGTTGGAGGGCGCTCTAGACTTTGGCGTACCGAACAACTACCTTTTACCAGTATTTTTTTTATTTTGTTAAATGTTTACAAAGCTTAGATTTTAACTTGAATTTTGAGCGCAAAATTGAAACCATCGGGAGCGGTTAAGTGGCGCAAATGTAACCGCGTTTAGGGAGGAAAAATTGAAATGCTCGTATGTAATGATCAAAATAAAAAACGATAAAGCAAACTTTAAGAGGTGATAGTACAACATAAAAACAATCAACTTTGATTAGAAAATGCATGATTTGAATTCAAACGCAAACGTGTAAGAGAATCTTCAAATTTTCACCATGCAAGCGTTATAGCTGCAAGTTTCTGGAAGAAGAACATGAAATTGTGATATGGGGAAGAAGAAGTACGCATATGCAAATTGTTATTAAGATAAAAGCCACTGACCCGAGTGTGCAAGTGTAAATCACGGTACAAACGTAACGAAAAATGTTGCCCTTCACTAATCAAGAAAAGGCTGATATGCACTTCATCTACGGAACTGCAAATGGGAATGGTGCAGAGGCGCGACGATTGTACGGAAAAAAGTTTCTCAACAGGTGGTTGCCCAATGATAAAACATTTGTGCGCTTGCTCAGACAGTTGTGTGAGACAGGATCCTTTTTTGGTGCACGTTCAAATGCAGGCCGTGCGAAGTCTAACAGAACGGTAGCTATGGAAGAAAAAATTCTGGATATGGTGGCTGATCATCCAAATACAAGCACGCGAGCAGAGGCTAGTCAAATTGAAGTATCACCCTCCACGACATGGCGAGTACTAAAGGATGAAAGTATGCATCCTTTTCATGTCCAACGAGTCCAGGAACTGACTCAAAGGGATTTTCCTCGTCGAATGGATTTTGCTCGCTGGTATCTGCAGAAGAACACCCTAAATCCCGATTTTGTTGCAACTGTGCTTTTTACAGATGAATGTACATTTACACGTGACGGTACATTAAACACCTACAATTCCCACCAATGGGCAGATGTAAATCCACATGCGTCTTCTTCACATGCATATCAGCAACGATTTTCCATAAATGTTTGGGCAGGAATAATTGGTGACCATCTACTTGGACCTTATCTTCTGCCAGAACGCCTGGATGGAAAAAAATATCTTACCTTTCTGCAACAGGTGCTACCGGAAATGATTACAGATGTTCCCCCTCATATTCGGCGAGTAATGTGGTTCCAGCAGGATGGAGCACCAGTTCATTTTGCGCCAGAGGTGCGAAATTATCTAAACGCAACCTTTCCAAATCAATGGATTGGGCGAGGTGGTCCTGTCCCTTGGCCAGCGCGATCGCCCGATCTTTCATGCCTGGATTTCTTTTCGTGGGGACACCTGAAGAGTCTTATGTATGAGACTCCTATCGAATCCGCAGAAGCACTCGTCGCCAGACTTTCGGCAGCTGCAGGAGAGGTGCGCGATACTCCTGGCGTGCTTCAGAGGGTTCGTGAACCCTTTCTTCGCCGTTGTACCGCATGCATCGCCTCTAATGGTCAGTGTTTCGAACAGCTATTGTAATCATTTCTAATTAAACTTTTTTTTATAACGTAAATGTTCTTTGTTTCCTTTTTGTCTCTTAAAACGAAATCTGTTTCAGCGCCCTCTATCACCTGCGGGTTAAAATTACGAGTATGATTTCTTTGATGAATGTTACTTGTTTTGGTGTTGTACTATCGCCTCTTAAAGTTTGCTTTATCGTTTTTTATTTTGATCATTACATACGAGCATTTCAATTTTTCCTCCCTAAACGCAGTTACATTTGCGCCACTTAACCGCTCCCGATGGTTTCAATTTTGCGCTCAAAATTCAAGTTAAAATCTAAGCTTTTGTAAACATTTAACAAAATAAAAAAAATACTGGTAAAAGGTAGTTGTTCGGTACTCCAAAGTCTAGAGCGCCCTCTAACGGCATTTTTTTAACTTTGTCTTTAAAACTTTTTGTAATGAAAATACTAATTTAAAGAATGATTTTAGTGAAAACCGCAAATGAATCGATCCATTTTCCCGTTTTTATCATCATTTGAAATTTAGGACCCTAAACTTTGATGGCGCCTTTCTCCTTCGGAAGACGTTTGGGACACTTGGTTTCCTATTTACTATTACTCGTCTTGATGTGTACTATCAACCCTTAAAGTTACTCCCATCATTTATGAAACACCCTGTATATATATATATATATATATATATACAAATATATCGGGGAGTCGCAACAAGTCACACTTTCTATCTGAATGGAGTGCTTCACTCAGCAATTTCTCTTGAGAGCCGTTAAAATTGAAATATTCTGAAGTTACTGTAAAACTTTTGAGTGATAAAGAAATTCAAAGAACTCTTAAATGTGCTATCTTATTCTGAATCTTTTACCTTTACCATACAAAAAACAAATTTCCTTTATAGTATAAATGGTAAGGTGGTATTATTCTTTGAAATTTGCTAAGATGTTAGTTATATTTATAATTGTTTTCAGAAATTAATTTTTATAAATTTCATAACATCTAATTATGAAATCCAAACATATTTTGTGGTAATCTTACAAATAAATATTCAGATATTTCCTGTTGCTTCATGTTTAGATGCACCTTCTTTTGACCAAACTACTTCTGTTTGTGATTGCTTTATTCAATTCCTACTATTAGTTCACACTGTCTCGACATTTATCATGTTCAAATTTTCAATCATTAATAAAAGACATTTCAAAGCACTCAGTTGAGCTGTAATTTTATATACGCGCTTATTTTGGATGACAATACATTAATTTAATTATAATTAATAAAAATTAATTGATTAAAACTAATTTTTCAAAGAATTACAAATACAGCTACATTGGCATTATTTGTGGCGACATAGCGACCATTTTTGCGACTTGTGTCAAAACTTGAAAAGGTTTTTTCTCACATTTTAAAGTGCTTATTTGAGTAGAAATTTTCTATACACTATTGTTTTGGGTAACAATACGATAATCTAACTATAATTAATTAAAATTTATTATAATTAATAATAATGTTTTGTGAAATGCTGATCTTTCATTCGTTTACTTCTATATATTCATTATGGCAGTATTCTGTTTAATTGTTCGATATTTGTGCAATATTTTATGGTAAGCTATTTAAATAAGCTGGTTAACATTTCATAAAAGTTTCAGACTATTTGATGAATATTATGTCATGCTATTCATGGAATGAAAACTTCAAACTCATTTTTCTCCATTGTGAATTTATGTACTTATACTATTATTCAAAACCCTAAAGCTTTTTTGATAATTGAAGTATGGATTTGAAATTTTTATACATGTTCTGAAGTGTATGTTTTGTAAAAATGTACATGGAATTAGCTCTAACATGTTTAGTACTTTTTCTGAAAAAACTTAAAATCAATATTAATGCTTTTTTGAGAATTTTTGAAAGTTTAACTAAAAAAATATTAAAAAATTAATAGTAGCAGCAGAAAAATATTCATGTAAAGTTTTATGTAGTATATTATAAGGCATTTGGAAAAAAAACTTTTGAAAGGAAAGAGACATAGTTAAAAAAGCCTTAGAAATGTAAAAATATGTTTTAAAAATTTCAAAAAATTTAAATTTTACAAACAGTTTACAACAAATTCCAAATCTTTGTATGGAATTATTATTAAATATTAACCTTTATAAAATACAATTAAACCAAATATCAAATGTTAAAAATAAAAAAAATTTAAGATGGTACTATATTGCCTTAAGACTTTTAAACACTTGAAAGTTGAAAAATAAAAAATTAACATCAAAATGTCTCCCATATCTAAGAAATCAAAACTTGGAAATTTAAATTCTTGTATCTACGCAATACTATATTTCACTCTACTTTTCTGATACTTTATATTTGTTCAATGTATTGAATTTTTATCTTTCTTCGAATACTCAAAATATTGTTTTTCTTTTGCAGGCGTACAGTATTTCTTCCAATACCTATCAATGTAGTTGGTATCTAAACACAATTTATAGAAGCAAGATTTTTCTAACTTCAGTTTGTCTGCAAAGTTTTCTTAAGTCATTGCTTGCTACATTTTTCGTTGTATTCATCGGTTAGCTGAGCAAATTTGTTTCTTTATGCTTGCTTTGCCTCCAGGCAAAAAGGACAGGCAATTTCTGGGGTTGTATTCTTTACTCAGTCCCAAAGCATATATATGTATTTCAACCGTAAACGGTCCGCAAATATGATCTGGTACAAAAGTATTATGTATTCAAACTTATTTTCTATAGCTTCCTTTTAACAAAAAGATTCTATAGAGGAATAGAATTCATTTTATTTTTACCCTAACAGTTTTATTATGTTTTTTTTAAAGTCGTAAAAATATTATATTTTACTTAGTATTATGTACTATTAAGAAGTAATTGAAATGTTTCTACTGAACTTAATACACAGTACGATGACAGATAATTATTTCTCTATATCAGTGCCTTTGAAACTTATAATATTTGCGATCTAGTTTTCGTTGAATTTTCATCGCACCAACCGCATACAATAACATTCTATTGAATGCAGTAATGCTGTACTTTGATACAAAAGCTACCATACACGATCTTGACTATAAAAATTCAAATTATCAAGAGTAGTATTAAATTGTGTGTATGATACTTTTATAAGTAACAGAGGTATTTTATATATAAGTAAATTACTTTTAGTAATGGGATAAGTATTACATTACAGTTCCTTTCTAATTTTTAAATTAAAACAGATTGCTCTAAACATGAAATGTGTATTTTTATCAAGTCAGAATGTATTTTGTTTTTTTTATTCCTTATAGTAAATTAATAATTTTTTAAACATTTTTTTTATTTTTGACTTTTTATATGCTTGTATGTAGGGTTTTCATTCATCTCTAGGGGGGCATGCCCCACATTTTGAGAATTGCTGCCCTGTATTAAGTCTGGTTACGGAAGCTTCTATATGAATCTTAGCGGATGATTGATGTATAAGTAGTTAATTTGCTTCAAAATATAGATGATCGAAAGCAATATCCCATTTGACAGCAATGTAGTATTCGAACAATTTTCGTCAAAGGATTTATCTCGTGATTCATGTAAAAAATAAATAAAATTGAAGTAATAAAAATTACAGAACACAAAATATGGTGTTAAGAGATTTCATGTAAAGATTTATTGCATAACTGCTTGTCATGTGAACCGTAGGGGTGAACTGGATTATATAACAGCAACCTTGTTCAAATACTTCTGATACGGTTCACTGGATTATATTACAGCAACCTTTCTCAAATACTTCTGATTAAAAACATTCAAAAAGTTCTTTCAATTAGATCTTTTAATTTCCACTTATAAGGAAAAGAAATTTAAGGCTTTTTTCGTAAGTAATATTTTAATAAGAATATTAATCCAATTATTTTTCTGTTAATAATACAATTTTTTTTACATTAAATTTATAAAATATGTTTAACAGATTATAGAATAACAAAAAGGAACATACAGTTTACAATCCATATAAAAAACGACCAAATATATAAAGTTCCAAACCTCAATCATACTCAGATAACTTCATTTTCATTCAACTCTAAATACTTTTTTCTGTAAAAAATTAATATGTAATTTGTTTTTTATTGATTTTCACCAATTTTTCAAAAAAAATTATAAAGATTAATATATTAATTAGTTTTTCACTGGTTAACCTTTACTTTAGCTTATGGAATTTTACCAAATTGTATTAACGTATAATTCAACACATTTTTAAGAATAGTATTATTCATATCTCGATGCGTTTTTAAGGCCAAAAAGTTATTTAAGAAGCTACCAAAATTCTAAATAAGTTCTTGTAGAAACAAAACTCATTGGAGATTTTAAAAATACAATGATTTTCAGTTGTTTATTGATAGAAATTGTTTTAGGACAAACATTTTTTGTTCATTAATTTAAGAAAAAATACTTAAAAGTAAAAATAGAAATTGCTTGTAAATATTTGAAAACCTCGAATAAACATGCTTAAACTTTTCAATATCGTTTGGTTTTAAACGTCACGTGAAAATGGTGGACATTTTTTTATTCGAATATTTCTTTTAAAAATGTAGTTTAAAAACTGAATTAAAAGCAAATATTAATTGTTTGTCATGATTTCTCATTCTACGAAGCCCACCTATATTTTAATATTGCTAATTTGAATTTATTAAAAATTTAACGGGGAATTTCTCACATGAAAGAAATATTTCTCAGTATTTTTCATTTCCAACTAAATATGAATTTTTCTCTTTGAAACTATTTATTTCTGAAATTCACATTAATCTTCTTAAACTTAATAATTTTTTGTTAAAACATTTTCTCTGCTATTTTCAATTATTATCATTTTTCTTTCTTTTTATGTTCTCCAAGTAAATAGCTTTTTATTTACCTTGAAACATTTTCGTAGAAGAAACCTTGAAAATATTTTGAAATTAAAATGCTGCTTTACTTCAAAGAAATGTATTTTCATTCTGAAACACATTTGACAATTTAAAAATACAAGTAAATGCAGAGATTAGTTTAAAATGATTTATTTATTGTTTTGCTCTTAAATATACATATATAACCAAACCATCTTTCTTTTTCTGTACATATATTTCTATTTTACGTTTTGATAAACTACATAAGCATTTGTTAGTTTCTCTTACTAAGAAATATGGAGCGAAAATACATTTAACGCAAAAACGCTTAAATCAAAATTTGATTAACACAAAATAAGACAATGTCCTTGACAAGCTGCTATGTATTTTCATGGATTTTTTTCTCTTAACATGAAACGAAAGTCGTTTAACGCGGAAATATTTTCTTTCTGGGAATGAACAAAATACGGAAAACGCCAGCCTTATTGGACTGTCCTACTGTATTATCGGAAAAATTCGTTCAGTGGATAATGATAATTTGGTAGCTGCCCCAATTATGGCTAAAAAGACATTTTGAAGTTTGTTCAAAACTCAAAAAATATCATTGATGCAGATTCTGACAAAAAAAAAAGGAAATGAATAATGCAACTCCTGTTCCCCTATTATCTGAAATTAGGAACATCATGAAAAGTAAGAGAAGCTATTTAGAAGCCCATTACAATGGTGAAATGAATAAAAAATAAATGATATCGAACAATTTGTTGACAGTTTAAGGATAAAAAAATACAATGCGAAAACTCAATAAATGTTGTTGTTTTTAAGAAAAAACCTTGAAAATTTTGTATTAAATTCCATTAAATTCTTGCAAATGTTTTTGTTTTATTGTTTTTCATTAAATACATACATATATACATATCTATGTAAATGAAATGTACTCTAATAAATTTGGTTGCATATATGTTTTTTCTTTAATATGCTTTAACACCCCCGCGCGAAATTCTTTTAACACGAATAAATACTTCAGTCCACTTAGTTTAGCTTAAATCGATTTTCACTGTAGTTTAAATTAATTATTGCCTACATTTAACTAACCAAAATATATGTTTGTTTACGTATACTTCACACTTGCTAAAGAAATACTAAAAAGATTTATTTGAGGGATCGTTCAGTATTGCCTATAAGATGTCTTTTTCAAGGATTTCATATTTAATAAGTATATTACAACAGCGGTTGCCAACCTGTAGAATTTAATATACCATTAATTTCATCATTTCTATTTTGTGGACTACTAATGTTATTGACCATTATATCGCGGAAAACTATAACTATATTGACACTCATTTATGACTATGTTTAGATTTTCACATCACTGAAAGGAAACTTACGAAAAGTAAGAATGAACCGGCATAGCAATTTATTTATGAACTGATGCATTATGCCATCAATTACGATTGCATCGCACATATACTTCCAAAACTGGAATGCAGATTCCGCCTCGTTATAGACAGATTCATAACAGTAGCGTAAACATGAAACACCGTATTTACCGTCAGAGAGGGCTTGAACTTCAATGAGTGAGTTTTCCCCCTAGCTGTTCGATCCTGGATTATATTTAAGCTAATGGTTCTTAATTTGTTTCCCTAAATGGAACCTTTATTTTCTTGTATCTCTAAGTATCCGACTGTTTAACTTTACATTTTTCTGTTGTTAAATGTATTATTTACCAACGAGAATTTGTTCATGGCTTTAATCATAACCCAGTAATAACATAATGAAAGGGTTACAGCATGGTTATCAATTCTCTCTATCAAATATAGTTAGATGTATCTTTTTCAAAAGTAGCTAAAAAGTTACAAAATTACAAGGGAAAATCGCTAAGAGAAATAACTAAAACTTTTTTTAAAAAAATCATTAGCTGTACTAAAAAAAAAACATTTAATACTCGTCCATTTTGAAATTGAATCTTTATGAAAATATAAAGGGTGCTGCAAGTTTTTTGCGGACTATCAAAAATGTTTCACAGATTACTGGTTGTGTGACTACTGTGTTTGAAAATGACCGTTAAGTGTCTTCATGAATGCTACAAGAATGTTCAAATACATTCCAACCACATTTTGATATATATGATTTAAATATAAAACATTTAAGAATATAGTACCATTTCTTTTCTAATGGGGCGCATATTGATAACTAAGCCTTTGTAGGCACGGCAAGTATCCAAATGCGAAAACCATATAATGGTGGAACCATCTAATGGCGGCTTCGCTTCTAAATTTTAACGAGAGAATAATATTAATTCAAACTCTCGTCGGATGACAAATATTGCCATGATTTTATTTTTGCCATTAAATATTAGAGCCAAATTGATTCTCAAAAGATCTTTTACACATGCCACATAATCATATGATATGTGTGCCTACGATTTTCACATGCAGAAAATCTATCGACTCCAGCTGGAGTTGAACCACAATCTTGGGTTTATGAAGCGGGTAACCACTACGTCTAAGCCACCGCGAACCGGCTAATAGATAATTTAAGAATGATACAAATATTAATGGTAAAAATGCATTGAATGACAAATTTATTATAGGAAAATATTTTAGATCAGAAATCCTTATAAGTTTAATAATCAACGTAGATACTTATACGAAATTCAATACAGTCTTGATGTTTAACTACCAGTTTTCCCCTATAACACTCTATAGTTACCATTTAAATTGTTTTTCAACGTTATAACAATACATTTACGAATTTTTTAGATATAACGTATGTATATTTTTTTAAGTGAGATTCAAAATATTTGAAAAATTTATTTTTTTTAGTAGTAACTGCATTTTTCGATGTTCCGCATTTCCTGTGCCACCAAGGCCTATGCTGATATAGCTAACATACAAACCTAATCCATACATACCTTCGTAAAAATAAATTGAAGGTTCATTAGCAGAGCTTTTGAGTGATCCCATGTCCAATTAGAGTTCCTCGTCGATTCCAAACTATGACTGAAAGCTAATAATGGGGTACTTAAAAATAGCTAAACTACTTTCAAGAATGATACTTCGGAAAATTCAACGGAATAACAAGCACTCTCAGAGCTTTAATTGATACTTAAAATTAGTATGGAGTTAAAAATAAAATTCAGACTTACTAATTTTAGCACGGAATTCCCAGAGTAAAATTAAAAAAACACAAACACTTGAATTTTTTTGCACAAATCTGCTTTGTCTATTTAATTATCCGCATTAGAAGCTAGAAGAGGGTTTCATCAGTATCACAAGGGAATTGCCTTTTATCGCTGGTAAAATTAAGAGTGTTTCTACTTACAGTTTAATTGACCTTGTTTACTTCTAATTCTGATTAATGAAGTTTTATTAATTATAATATAAGTCACATGCTTCAGACATGAAAAAGTTCATTATTATTTTTAAGATACAGCCGAACCTGTATTTAACGAAGTCGTTAAATCCCGAAAAAAAGTTCGTTTTGTGGAAAATTCGTTAAATGGAAATTTATCTTTTAATTTACTTTAGAAACCGCAAAATAAATCTTAAATTCATAAACACTATATATTATTAAAAAGAAGAAATTGTTCACAAACTTTTTTTGTAAATTATAATACATTTTTATTTATAAATATTACTAATCAAAATGTAGTCCGTAAGGAAAATAGGAAAAAATAGATTGTCCAAGAATACATTGTGTTTTTTTTTTTCAACTTTAAAAATAATTTCATAATAAAATTAATGAATTTAAGGACATTTTCTAATTTTAAGTCTACGCAATTAATTTAAATATACGTTATTTTAGAATCAGTTATTTTAAGCATGCATGCTTCTTTAAGTTTAACTACTGATAAAATATGTCGATTTTATTTGAGTTTTATTGGAAAAATTACGACAAATATGTTGCTCTTGGTCAGTTAGGCATCTAGAAAAACCAGCTCAAAGCCATCGATCTCCATAAAAAGTGTTAAAAGAGATAATAATTTGAAATCTAGAAATATTTTTTAAAAAAAAATATTGGTTCCAGAAAAAAAGTTCGC
This sequence comes from Trichonephila clavata, assembly GCA_019973975.1. Lineage (NCBI taxonomy): Eukaryota > Metazoa > Arthropoda > Arachnida > Araneae > Nephilidae > Trichonephila > Trichonephila clavata. The sequence goes on from BMAO01032171.1 coordinate 17,560, forward strand.
AAAATAGAAAAATTCGCTAAGTAGAGGTTTGTAAAATCGAGATCAATCTGTATTTATTTAACGGTGATATAAATTGAATGTATATTGGATCATTATGCAAAATATATTTTGTACTTTTTTTATTTTTCATCATTATTGTATTGTCTTACTAAAAGTAAATGTTTTGTTATTTTATTTTCATTTTAAGCAAGCTTGTAGAACATCCGTTTTATCTTTAGACCCTTTTATGAATAAGAGTAAACTTTTCCGCCTTTCAAAGTCAGGCTTCTAAGCGCATTTGTTAAGGCAGTTTTCAAACTTTCAATATTTGCTATTTTCAGTCCAATTCTTACTATTTCTACCCAATTTTAGTCAATTTTCCTTTCTTTCCTCCTCCCTCATACAACAGCTATGTATTGAATGCAATAATAATGCACTTCGACGCTATAGCTACAATGAAAGTTTAAATATAAACTGCACAAACTATAAAGATAAATTTTAAATTTCGTGTATGATTTTGTATATGACAAGCCATTGAAAGTCACTAGTACATATTAAGGTATCCGAACACGTTCGGAGTACTTTTTAACAAAATAGCATACTAAAACATTATAAATGCTCTTTTAGGACTCAATACCAATAAATATTACTATTTAACCATCAAAATTTAAAATAAATTACCTGAAGTTTACAAAAATCACCATTATAAGTGAAATTTTAGCAATGTTTTTAAAAACTTCAAAGCAGATAGAGAAAAAAGTAATAAATATATATTAGTAAAAGTATTACTAAAACAAATTAGATGCATTTATCTAGAAAATGTACTAAAACTTAATTTTTTTTATTAAAATTGAATATTTTAGAGCTGATGAGGAACATTAAAAGAAATGTTACATTTTTTATGATATTATTAAAATAACAGGCCATAACTCAAAAAGTGTTATACAATAAGAAATATTTTAGTACATTCTCTAGAAAATAACATAAATATCAGGTTCAAAAAGTTTTATAGAAATACATTCTTAATATTTTGAGTTATCAGACTCGCCATGATAGAATTTGATCAATTTAAATGCCCACTTCTGGTAGATCAAAAACCCAATTCCCTTTTTTTTTTTTTAATTTATAAAATTGATTGTAACTTGGCTTCTAGGTAGTGTAGAAAAAAAAACAAAGTATATTTCGTAAAGTCAAAAGATAGCTCTATTCAATAAAATAAAACACAAAAATATCTGTCTTGATTGAATTTGGTCATTTTCAACGTGTTCTGATACCCATAAACTTGTTTTCAATTTAGCATTAATCAAATACTTTTTGCCGTACATGTACATTTATAGGTATTTTATATCAGTGTGAATAAGTATTTTATATTTTTATTAAGTCAGAATGTATTTTTTTGTGCTTTATTTGAGTAAATTGATAATTATTTTAAATTTTTATTCTCAATTTTTCGATTTGCTCACCCCACTTTTAGGGTTACCACGCCCCCTATGGGGAGCGCGCTCCACAGATTGAGAAATGCTGTGTTAAGGTGACTGCATATACAGACATAAAAAATGCTTAAAGTACGAATTGAAATTTTCATCAAGGATTCAAATATGACTAAATTGTGAGATAAAAATTAATAAAGTAATTTAATTAACATAGTACTTAATGAATATTTTTGTTGGGGAATTAGTTCTCTTTTACAAAAAAAAATCTTCAGAGACAAATTATTTTACAAATTTTATTCGATTAAAGCAGTGATTTCAAACTGTGAGCACCCTATCTTAGGGGGGGGGTAACTTTACGGGTTGCGTGCAAGTATATAAAAAATAGAAAATAAAAAAATTGAAAATTATTAATTTACTGATATGAAAG
>BMAO01032172.1:0-20990 GCA_019973975.1 Trichonephila clavata
AGATGTTTCTTATGCAAATTGCTTTTTTCTTATTTCAGGCTGTCATTTTTATACCCGGCGTATAACGCATATCCGTAAATTTCTATCTTATTTTTTGTTTAAAAGACGTGTCGTACGCCGGATTTAACGGTACTGAATGTCTCCGTTTTTGCATGTGAGCATTCATTTATTTTGTTTTGTTTTTATTGTATCATCATCCATTTATGTTTTTTGTTCCCTTATGATTCCTATTTGTGCCTGTATCCTTCTACTTGAAACTTCCTACCACTATTGATTGAGTATTGACTTACGTTTGTAAGCTGTGTGTTATATTTGTATCACACAAGGGATCTACCTAGAGTCTCAAAAAATATTAACTATTGCTTGAAACTCCATGAAATTTCAATTTGGAGATAAATGTCATACTGCCATCTCCATTTAATGTTTGGTAGTTTTCAAAAAACTGATTCCAGAAATAGTGATATGAGCATATTTCACAAGTACACCTTTTTCAAATGCTACCCAAAGGCTTTAAATTAACTACTCCTGAAAATAGTTGTTATAGAATTAGTGACCATTGCCTGAACTCAAATATTTCAGTCCACCGAGGAGTTACCCACTCGCGTCACTGGGCATCCTAGAAAAATTTATATTGTTTTAAATTATATATATTTACATATCTTAGAATTTAGCTTCTGAATGTATTCAAAAAATATTATATCTCTTACACCTTTATTTAAAAAGGAAGTAACTGTGTGATATTCTAAAATTAAATACATTTATCTTTTACACCCTTGTTATCCTCTTATGAATCAATTTCAGCAAATGCTGTTCCTCGCATATTTCTATTTAATATAAGGAACATATTTTCAAAATTTCAAATCTGCAAGTCCAATTGTTCCGGAGATCTCGTGATATGCAAGAGAGGTAATGAATGAGTTGCTTTACACCTATCTATATGCAGGGTACTATGAACTTCAACGTCAAGTGGGCCCGCAGTAAAAAATTTTCATAAAGGAAATTAAAATTAAAAATTGGGAGAAAAGAAATTCCATATAATTTGGTTAAGTGATGACTAGAATATATTTGATGATTTATAAAATCGATACCAACCGTTGCATCATTAAGTACAATGTCTACAAATTTCGCAATTTTACATTTTTTTTTCACTGGAGTCATCCCACAATGTTGTTTTAATAACAAAAACAGTCGGGCCAAACACTACTAATTTTAAAGTAGCTTGTTTGAATTGAGTTTTGAGAAAACCATGAAGCATAATTTTGAGTCTCCACAAAAAAAGGAAACATACTTTATACCACCCCAGGCAAGTTTCTCAAAAGATGGATCCTTTCGATACAATTCTCATTAGTTCCACTTGTTCGTTTTTGGCAATTACAACCATACCCAATACCTTTTATCTGCATAACATATTTATCTTAAGTTAAAAGCACTTCTGTTAACAGCCTTCATCACATCATTAGGTACTGATGCCAAAAAAATTCACTAATTCTCAATGATTTTACCATTGACGGGACATTCTACAGTCATGTTATCAATCGCAGTCACAAATTGAGCCAACTCATCTGTTGATTAAAATAAAATTAACCTAATTTGAATTGGTTTGAGAAAATGATCTCTCCTAAGTTTGACTATAGATAAAAAGAAACAATATTATAATCAACGTACACTAGACAAGCTATTTCAAAAGATAGGCATTTACTTAAGATTCAAATAATGCACAACACTTTTTTTTACAATCACTAATAAATATTATTATTATTTATTATTATTATTATATTATTTACAAAATGATTTCCTTTATAAAAAACTCAATTTTTAAGTATGTCGTCTAAATGAAACAATAAATTTAAAATTAAAATGAAAAAAAAATATTTTTAATGCTTTGTGAATTAACTGAATTATTTGAAGGATTTGGCTTCAACTCGAATTTAGACTCTACATATTTTCAAAAGTGATCGCTTCATGGGTGTTTTGAGTAACTAGCTAATTTCTTTTTACTGGCTCTGGAATCCTTTGACGCAGTTCGGTTTGCATTTTCGATTTGTTAAAAAAAGTAACAAGAAGATAAATTATTTTCGAAAGATTAAGTGTTTTGAAATAAAGTTAAAAAATGGTACAATGATTGTTATGGATATAAAAAAGAAAGCGTTTTAACATTAATTAAACTGGAGTGGGTTATCTTTTGAAATAACTTGCCCATGGTAGTATGTAACACTTTTATTTCTTTTTGGTTACTCAGAGTTTGGAGACATCCTTTTGTCAACAGAGGTGTTTTTTGAAATGTAAATATTTTGGAAATGAAATGTAGCTGGGAAATTGGAATGGATAAAAGGAGACTGATTATTCGTCTTTGATAATGAGTTTTTTTTTGTTTTGTGCGGATTTTTAAACAATTGATTCCTTAATTCAAACAGAATACGCAATGAGAAGTGCGATTGTTACTTACGTTTTTTTTCTGACATTATTTATAAGTCATAAATTATAAGTATTAATATTTTTTCAATATTTTAGTTTCTACTATCAAGCTCAAAATTGCTACAGATTTCATAATTTAAAAGAATTACGTTAAATAAGGTATCTAATGTATATACTTTTCACTTTTGTTCATCTCAAGAAATGTTTAAATTGTTTGCTTCCGCTTTTCGATTTAAAATGTTATTTAGTTTGAAAGATTAATTTTAAGTACATTGTAATGAATTCAGAGATAGCATTTCAAATCGCATTTCCTAAGTGCTACCATAGTAACATAATTGAATGAATTACGCTCCAAGAATCTTTCGCAGATAGCGAAGCTAGATTAAGATAACTTAAAATTGAATTCTCGAAAACCCTTTTTAATTGCAATTTAAAATAAAGATTTAGTAAAAGACATTTTACGGAGAAAAATGTAAACATTTGATGTAAATATAATTGGAAAATATATGTTACAAATAAAATGCAATTTTCCTGTGTGGTTAATTAATTCATTTCTAAATTATGTTCAATCCTTTCATGCTCTGATCATGTATCAAAATCTATTTTTTTTCCTACATAAGTTTCATTCATTCTTTCATAAGCGTCTTACAATAAAGATTCAACGAAAATAGGTTGAAATAATTGAATACATTTTATAAAAATTCGTTTTATTTGCAACATATTCATGCAATTTCAAATTGTATCGACTAGGAAGTAAACGATATTATCGCTTGCGGTTATGGTTTTCTTTTATTTAAATATTTCCATGACCTTTATTAACATAATTCAAAAATTTCACTTCACTGAAAATATCAAAAATCGTACGACTTGTGTGTACTCTAAACTTATTTAGAGAAAAAAAATGCAAATAGTATGATTAGAAAAAATATATACTTATTATGTGTGTGTGCCGAAATATTGGCCATGCGAGGGCGCTGCTGTGTGCACCTCAGTATCTAAATGTAAATATTGTCAGTGTGTAACTTGATTTGTAGAATGTAGGCCGCATTACGGCAATTTCAGTCTTATTAAATATTACCATATTCAAAATTGTGTCTTCGTTGAGTAATATGGACTGGTCAATTTCTATGAATACTGCACACTCATTCGTTTCATTGCAAAGGACATTTCGCTTAGGTTCTTTAATTCTGTTCAGTGCGTGCTTTTATCGTAACGCATTGCTTCCCTCTTGCATAAATTATGCTGTAAGGCTTTTTTAAAATATAGAGTTTGCAAATTTTGGAACTCTGAACATTTTTAAATGCTATTGCTAGTGTGAATAAAATAATTGATGACTATTTCATTTGAAGTTCTATAGGTTTGGAATAGAAAAAAATGAATTGAGATTTAGAAAGCAAATTAGAAAAACACACATACGCACGCGTGTGTGTGTAAAATGTATGTTTTGTTAAGAGAACTGTAACAAATATCTTGCATAATAATGAATTATTTGGAGAAATTATTTTAGTTCTTAAAAGATGTATGTTAAAAATTTTTAAGAATCTTTAAAAGTTATATTTTCGTATTTATAAGGGAAGAAATATGCTTATATCATTACACATAATCATTAGACTGTATAAAAATGTCAAAATTAGTTTTAGAAAAATAAGCCTTAATGTATTAGGTTATTTTTTTCTTCATAATGACTTTTCTATAAAATGGATTATTTTACCACTGGCGTTGTACGCTCATTCTGTATTTCTACAAAGTAATGTATTTAAGCCTAAGTAACATTACTATTTTATTCTAATCGTATATACAAGAATATATGCTGCCTTCTAGAATAATCACGAACATTTGAACAGCTTTTTGAAGTAATAATAGAAGAAATTTTACAGAATGTGACGTAAAAAGAAGACAGTCGAAATTAATTAATATCTTGCCAGATATAAAAACCATTTACTTTTACACTTTGATACATTGCTCATTTGGAATGAATTTCTTAAGCAAAATGAATAAATAATTTCACTCGAAATTATGTAAATAGAAATTAAAATTCTCGTTTACCATAATTGCAAATAATGCAGGAAAATTTTATCTTTCTGTGTCATACACCAACGAATAAGGTTCAGAATAACTGCACGTGATTGAACATTAAATTATGTTTTAACTGGACAAATTATCTTAGTATTATTAACTCTAAACACAGAATATATCTATTTACACAAATAATGCCAGATATGCATACATAATTCAATTTATCTCTACATAATAATACGTAATTCTGTGACGGTTCTAGTCACGCTCCATTTACTAATAGCCCTATTGGAGAATATCTGGTCGTTAAAAAATATTTTATTACAAAACTCCTCTTCGAAGAAAAGGCGTGATTATGTAAATTGAAACTAATATATATAGTCTAGGCTTTCAGGCTAGAAGGAAAGATAAGATAGACTGCCAGCAGAGCATAGATTAATCCAACTGGATGTGAATCGTGGATATTTAATATTTGATAGTTGAATTACTTAAGGTGACGAACGGTCACTGGAGATAGAATCTAGATCTATAGCTAAGGAGGCAGATCTATTGTCTTGAGCAAGTGTGATAAGAATAAAAGTCTTCTCAAACCTCGCAAACTTCGTTAATTGTCAGCATAGCTATTAATTGAGTACACTCTTAGCATGGATCGATTGAATTTGAGTTGTGGTTAATATTTGAATAAATTCGATTGTTGATATATAATATATATTGACATATAGCTAATCTGTCCTCCAATCCACCCACACCCTTAGGCGAGCAGACAAGACCATTACAATGCATTATTTGAAATATAAATGTAATTTGACACTTTTTATGCAATATAATATCTTCTGTATGAAGTAGTTTTTACAAATTTAATAGATTAGAAATCTGAAAATTATTCATCATTTTATGGTATGCGACTACCCTAAAACTGTGAACTTTTCCATAAGTCGACAAATTTCAATTATGATTTTGTTTTATAGATCCTCTTATTAACTTTTAAAAATACAAGTATATTATTTTCCAAACATTAGAACAAAAACACAAATGTTATAGTGAAATCAGATGTCATTACCTTAAACAAGATATCATACTTTAAAACGCATTTTACTCGAAATGTGCTTTTTTTTAAAAAAAAAAAATGTTCAAATGGGGACCGCAATTGCTAACAAAGTTCAGAAAATAATCAACTGAAATTTTATGTGTATGTTCTGTATATTAGTAGAAGTGCTTAACCTTCATATTACCAATCACTGTTTTATTTTAAAATGTGCAGTCCCTTATGTTAATATAATCACTGTTATTTAAAGTAATTTCATATAATAACTAAGATAAAGTGTACTCTAATTTTTGTTACAATTAAAATATCTCTTACCTGAAGGTCATTTCAAAAATGAATAATATAGCAACACATCAGAATCGAAAAATTGAAAAGTTGTTCATAAACTTTTGGACAAAAACAGGCCCCATTTATGTTATTTTTGTCAGTCTGTGCCCATTTTTCCAACATTTTAGTAATAATAATTTATTTTTATCTTCTTAATTTACGAATATTTTCTTAAAATAAACAAAACAAATCTATAAACAACAAAAATCCCCCATACATCCACTTTTTTTTAAGTTGCAAGTAATCGGATACTTTAAGTTCAAAGTATTTTCCACTTAATTGATTCATTTGTGAAAACTTATTTTGAAACAGCAATATTAAAAACAAAAAACTCTCTAAATGTTTTTAAATTTTTCTTTTCTTGCGTGCACAAATGAAAATTTGACAAATAAATGGGATCTAGTGAAAGATAAGGGTTACTGTATAAAAAGATTTAAATAAATTCCGATACTTAGGCTATTCAGTAGTCTTGGTGAATTTATAATTCAAGTGTGTTTAGTCTCGCAACAACTTCTTTCATGGTGTCACAGTGGATTGGAATTTGAGATAGAAGAATAAATGAAAATGTTTTGTAAGTGAAATGCATCGTTTTCAGACTGATGAGAATTTTAATTCTGTGAATGATCATTAAATTAAATTTATATAAATTCAATTTATTTTTCAATCATTCTATCCAAACTGCATCCATTTTTAAGGATTGAATAAATTAGACCAGCCTTTTACGCCTTTAGTTTTACTTCTATATTTTTGTATCGAAGATTCTGAATAAACTTTAAAGAACAATATTCATTCTCATATCAAGCATTCAATTCACAAACATTAACTGATTTTTCAAAAGTTAATTTAATTTTATGTACCTTAATTGTTATGTAACATTCTCTTCCTGATGATTTAATAGCCAAAAACACGTTTCCAACCATTGACCTGATAGTCTCGAATTATGTGTTCAAGATGTGCAAGATCTAATTATATCTTCTGCATAAAAGTCTATCCCTTTGAAAAAAAAAGGGTGTCATAAAGTACCCTAGTGGTCTGTTGAATTATTTTGCATGCGTAAGCAATTGAACTCAGCAAGAAGATGATATCAAAGAACAAAAAATTCCGTACTGAGGGAGGTTTATAGTGAAAATTACATTCAAATTAGGCTAAAATATAAATTCAAACTTGATGAAAGCAAGGCGAACTCATGGAAATCTTTTCCGCTGATATTACTGTAAAGAATGTTTGGAAGGCAGTTTATACTCATGGAGTGAAAATCAATTTTACCAAAAGGCTTGGAATCTCAGGGATCGAAGTCTCATCTGGAAATTTTACTTCTTTTGAAGATACTGTAGATGCCTCTTGATATAATCTTTCCCTACGTGATCCAAATGGTCAAGATAATTCTCAACATAGGGTTTTGCGTTCAGAAGCTGATTTGGTTTATGAAAGTGATGATGATATCCCTTTTTCAAGAACAGAAATTGACAGTGTTATAGGTAATTTAAGTTTAAATAAATCTCCTGGTTCCGACAGAATTAATAATGAACTGATTAAGAAGTTTCACAATTGTTCTCCTTCTGTCCTTTTGCCTCTCTTTAACAAATGCTTGGAATCGGGTATTTTCCCAAAGATTTGGAAAAGAGCAAAAATTTTACTTCTTCCCAAAAGTACTGAATTGTCAAGGACGTACATAGACAATATTCGTTGCATAAGCGTACTCCCTTGTTTGGTAAAGTGCTTGGAAAAACTCTGCATTACAAGTCTTAACCACTATTTAAGAAAGTCTAGTCTATTAGGTGACGACCAGTATGGTTTTACGCCTCAAAGGTCAACAGAGATGATGCCTTGGTACGCCTTTGTGATATAGTCAAGGAGGGCAAGCGAAAAAACAACGTCTAATCTTCTAATTTTCTTGGATATTAAAGGAGCTTTCAATAATGCTTGGTGGACTGGCATCTTGCACCTGCTCAAAATTTTCGAAGTTCCTAAAAACATATTTTTCCTTATTAGAAGCTTCTTACATTTATCTAATAAGGAAATCTGATCTTATCGTTCAGCTGACCTTACAATGGGTAATGTTACAACGAATATTGCTTTAGAAAAAGGCTGCCCTCAAGGGTCAGTTATGGGACCTTTTCTGTGGAAATTAATTATGAATAATCTTCTTTGCAATATCTCAAATTTCTAGAATTGTTATAAAATATCTTTTACGGATGATGTATTTCTTATTGTCCAGTGTAAAGACTTTCAGAATGTCTGCACTTAGTCACAAAACATTCTTAATAATATTTTTAAATGGTCAGAACTATATAAGTTAGAGTTTAACCCATTTATATCAAAAGTAATGAAAGTTTATGAAAAATCAACAGTAGATAAAAAAATCAACTTAAAACTTGGAGGTGTAACAATTGAAGTGTACAAGAATAAGTATTTGGCCATAATTGTTGATAACAAAATGCAGTGGAAGGAGCATATTTCTTAGTTTCTAATAAACGTGAAAAAATTCTTCTTGCACTGTTAAGAATTGCAAACAATTCTTTTGGGGTGAAAACTAATGTTCTTCAGTTGATTCATAAGCAAAGGATGGTGCCTCTTATGTCTTATGCATCGAGAGCTTGGGATACTCTTTAAGTACGAAACTTAATAGTAGACTTATTAGGAGAACACAACGGAGGTTTTTACCTCGTGTCATTAAAGGATACAAAATTCTTAGTTATGAAGCAGTGTTTGTGATTTCTGGAATGCCTCCTATTGACTTGGCTATTTTGATCAATCTCGATGTTCGAGAAAGCTTTTTGAGTACCAGCTTTACAACGTTGAATGGGGTGATTCCAATCGCATTATTGCCACACCCTTCATGCAGAAAGCCTATCACTCTTGTAACTTATTCAAATGAAGTCCTTGAAGCTTATAGAACTATTTATTTCACGGATGGGAGTAAATTAAATGGCAGAGTTGGTCAAGCCCGCGTTATTTACGAGGAAGGATTTGAAAAAACTACTTTCCTGAATCGAATAAGAGATGAATGCTCTGCTTTTCAAGCTGGAAATACTCTGCATTAATCTTGCCGTAAAAGGGATTCAGGACTCTCTCCGTCAGGGCGATACTCTCAATTTTCTTATTTGCACCGACTCCTCTCTTCGCTTCATTCTTTGCGCAATATAAATTCTACAGAAAAGCTTGTTGTGGAGGTTCATTCTATTCTGTACAACCTTGTAGACTGTGATATCCACTTTTCTTATGATCGGGGCCATAGTGGAAATCTCGGCAATGATAGAGCGGACCAGTTAGCTAAAGAGGCAACTTGCCAAGATAGGAGCCTTTCTATGTCTGTACCAGCGTCCCACATGAAATATTTAACTTGCGAAAGAACTGTTTCCAACTGGAACTCCAATTTCTTGGCCTCACCTAAAGCTTTGTCGACAAAAGGTTTTTTCCGACCATTTATCAACGTGTAAAATGTAAGAAATTTGTTAAGGATTTTAAGTTATCTCAGATTCTAAAAGGACATGGTAATTTTAAGTGCGATTTATCTAGGTTTAAACTAATTGTTAATGATATTTGTTCTTGTGGTCTGGACCCTGAAACCGTGAAACATGTCTTGTTGCATTGTAATCTATATTGTTGTAAAAGAGAAAATTTTAAAAAAGGAGTTGAAACGCTTGGGTATTTCCTGGCCACCCATTGTGTCTTTGTTGGTCGATTGTTCTGAAAGCTTTAATGTCTTGAGAAAATTTGTTTACTGTATAGATTTTTAAAATTTTATAGATACCATTCTTTTATTATATTTGTGAATTTCCTCCCTTCCTTTAATTTAGATTTGTCCCTTTTATGTTTTTCCCCTTAATTATGTTTTTTCCTTAATTATGTTTTTTTTCCTCCTTAACCATCGATCACTCGCGCGGGGTGCTGTGTACACCCCAGCAACAAGAAACGCTTCCTAGAATTCCCCAAAGAATGCGCAAAACCACGATTTTTCTACAGCTGCACATTTTGGTCATTGAACCTTCAGGCCTGATGCAATCACTCTCACTCGGACGATTAAAACGTAATGACCTTCAATAGTTTATCTGGGGTGCTGAGTGCACCCCGCGAGGGATTGAGTTATATTTTCCTACTCGAAGCATCTAAAATAGGGTGTTTCACTCTTTCCGTTAACATTTTATTTTCAAATACATTAATATGCATGTATATTATATTTATAATTTCAATAATTGTAGTATAAAAATAATATAAAACTTAAAAATAATTGTAAAATATAATTTTTTGTTAAAATTTTTTAAAACGTTTTTCTGAAATTACGGCAAAAATTCCATGGGAAAGGGAACAACAGCGACTCGGTCTTCTATTAGATACTGTATCGACAGATTCTGAGGATGAACTAAGTGATTTCGTAGACTGTGTAATTTCAGAAGAGCATCATATTAGACACTTTGTTCATCTCATGGATACGGCTCAAGAATTGAAGAAACTTTGAGCAAGAAACAACAAATAAATTCACGGAAACAAATAATTGACAAAAAATTCAAAAGAAGCTTTACTGACACAGAAGATAGTAAAAAGAGCATTAATTCACCAAAAAGGCTCTGCGCTTTGTCCACGGGTAAAAGATGTAAAAACCAATTGTGTTTGCCTTCAATGTAAAACCAAAATGTGCTTAAAGCATATGAATGCAGTCTGCTCTGAACATTTGGAAAATAATTAAAATATTTGTTTTCTACTTTCTACTATCCTTAACATTAAATTACAAAGTAAGTTTATTACTGGAAAAAAACGTTTTACTTGTGTTTTATGAAAAAAATATAAAATTATATGCTGTAAAATGAAAATTTTTAGGTTTAGTTTAAATTAATATTAGTCCTTATTTGTGTGCAATAAATTTAATAATTTTATTTGCATATACAAAAAACATTTGTACTTTATAAATATGTATCATAATTGACTTAATTTTTTTTCCATCCTTTAATACACGTGTTAAAAGTTTGGGTGTTCTCTATACCCCGTGAGTAACGATGGTAGCAAAAACAGGGCGAATGACTGCGGGTTAATTATGTTTTTCCCTTATTGAAGATTTTTTTTTGTATTATTATTTTATAATGTTGTTACCACTTACGTCTGTAAGCCTCATGTTATGCAATGTGTAGCAGAGGAGTTTTGCAAATAAATTTATATATATAAAAAACATTGTTTGAAAATGAATTTTGCATGTTTTCTGTAGCACATTACATATAAAGCTGAAACACAAGGGTTCTTGTCTTTAATAAGCAAATTCACTTCCTTTTGCACAAACCTCGACAAACCACTGTGAATATGCTTCATAATCTTGCGTGATGTTTGAATGATTAGATCGCTTCCTAAACTTCTACCCTACTATCCACATTTACATCAAACAGACCTATGGACATTGAACGTCGATTTAACGTACCTCCTTTCCTCTACGCAACGTGTATGTCAGCACAATCAGGGTTTTAACACGTTGATGAAGTCACTACTGATAAGGGTCACTATTAATGATAAGCTGTACGGATCACCACTGATAAGGAACTGTCCGCGTCACAACTGATAAGGAGCTCTCCGGGTCACTACTGATGAGGAGCTGTCCGTGTCACTACTGATGAGGAGCTGTCCGTGTCACTACTGATGAAGAGCTTTCAAGCCTGGATTACTGATGTGAAGTTCGAGTAGGATACATTGTGATGCCTGTTATCTGGAATCTTCAGAAATCATTGCAGATATAAGAAACTATTCTGGAAAGATTGGAAAACCATTATGAAAGAGGTCCGGGTGTGTCTTTTTAGTGTCTGTGTTTTCGCTTTTTCTGTCACTTTATAAGTGGAATATGTCAAGCATTCAAAAGATATACTTGACGCAGAATCATTTCTGTTCGGTTGTAACCATTGGTCATTTTCACTTCCTGTGGGGGTGGACTTTGAAGCTGGAGAACTGCGAAGCTAGAACTGCGCTGGTCACTTCTATGTCGGTAGGATAAAGAAAGTTAAAGGTTGAGTTCCCATGAAGAGTCGCTACCGTCCTGCCTAGGATAATTTATCACGCAAAACTTCGTGACCGTTTGGAATTCATTAGTTCCCTAACAGGAAATCAGACCTTTGGTGGGTCCCTCCACAACGTTGACTGGAAGAATTATCGTTGGTCATAAAACTGATACTATCACCTGCTCTCTGCGTCTACTCTAATCCGTAATGTCTGGCCAAGCAAGAGATATTAGGGAAATAAAGCAATATTTCAGGTGCCTTCTACACTTCATTTAGTGAGCTGAAAATTGTTAATTTTGTCCTCGTTACCCTGTTATTAACGCATATTTAATTCAAACTTTTTCCCCGTGATATGCATATTTATATTATACATAAATATTTTATTAGTTCGTTTGTAGTTTTTACAACAGCCTACAAAAAGCTACAAAGTAAAGCTCATCATGGAACTTATCAATTGACAGAAGATCTGAATGTATGTTTTTACCTCAAAATATATTTATAAAACAACACACACAGCAAAACTACTTTTTAAAAAAAAATTATATACATATATTAAATATCACATCAGACTATGCTTTCAAAATGGGTCCGGCCGGATTTGAACCCGGGACTCTCACACCCAAAGCGAGAATCATACCCCTAGACCACCGAGCCATTGCAATTAGTTAAATTTCATGAAAAAAATGGATGAAAATGTCTCTAACACAATATTTGCTCACCTGTTAAATAAATAAGCAACAAACGCCCTTTTGTGTGTCAAGCTCATAATATTAATTTTTGTCGAGATCTGTATGAATACCTACAGCATTAAAATAATTTGTATCACATTTCTATATTTTAAATTTATTGTTAATTAACTCTTTTTTTTTCTTGTGCGAGTCTTCCATTTTCCTTTTTGTGAAGGAAAAGAACTTCGCGACAAAACTGTTTTAAATATTGTGATATCTTTTTTCAACAAGAATCCTAGTAGACAATAAAAATAATATATAAAGCTGTCTGCATTTATTTATATTCGGTTGAAATATATGTTAAGGTATATATACAATTTTTTTATAATATATGTAATTTATAGAATATACAATCTCAGTTAAATTAATCATATTTATTAGATCTATTTTAGTATACAGTATACCACTATCGGTAAATTTTTAATTATTTTTAAGAGTATGTGATACAGTATAAAGAAGAAAACTACCTTTCATTTGCTATCATTGTTTCCTTCTTTCTCTATTCGAAAACGTTTCTATGCTTTCAAACCACACATTTAAAATATTGCACCAAACTAAAAGCTATAACCGTAAGATATATTTTTTCCTCTCATGTTTTCTTGACATTTTCATCACATGCTGAAAAATCCGCAGGCTTCAATTTCTTCTTGAAAGTATCATACAGTGTATGAGTGAAAAAAGAAAGAGGTAGATATTCTAGAACTTTTGCGGAAACACTTTTTTTTAGCTCCAAATATTTCTCTCTGTATAATACTTTAGTCTCGCAGTATTCCTCGTGTTTTTCAGTAAGTAAACATTATAAATGCATGGTATATTTTAAAAGTTTGTCATAATATTAAAGTTAGATTTTTAACATGTGGAATCTTCATACACACTCACACTATGAATTTATTCTGTTAGCACCCCTGATTTCTGTGTATAAAATATTAGTCTATATATATACTCTCTATCTTAATGTAATTTGTTTCCTTAAATTATTGAGAGTTAAAGTTTAGTTATTTAAATATGAAATTATATTTAATAATAAGTATACAAATATAATACTTATAAAAAAACTACAATAATACTGTGTACAATTTATTAAATTTGCTTGAAAATTATTAAATAAATTCAACAAAGTATTTTATATCAATCAATTCTTTTCCCTTGAAAAATAGTTGATATTAAATTAGAGTAATATAAGTTACATTATTGAAAAAATTTATAATTTGTTGAATAGTTTATTTCATTATTGCATACTGTGTAGGTGTTGAAAATAAATCTAAGTTCAAAAATTGTCCCATAATACTGATCTAGAGATAAATACTTTGCCCGAGCTTCGAAAGAACTTTTTATACGCAACACATATTCCAATACCTTTTAACCTCTAATATATTTTTGAGTCAAATTGGAAATTTAGGGTTCTTACAAATTAAAGTTATGTGTTATTGACTTCATTAAATTTTTAATGAATGCAATAAAAGTAAACTCTGCAAAACTAATCACAATTTTTTTCATAATTATTATTAATACATGATGTTATTAATAATATTTTAGAGAATTAACCAAAGTGTGAAAGTTGACGACTTTGATGAAAGAAAGAAAAGAGGACTCGTACACCTTTATTGTAAAATTGATTCAAAGCAAACTAAATTAGTGATGTTTTTAAAAACTGAAGTACACGAGAAAATGGAAGCCTTCCTCCCAGATTGGTTGATTCTGTTGAAAGAGATCTTCTGTTCTGGGATTCTCCACATTCAGTCAGATGGAAGAGGCTCATGGAGACAACTTTAACCTGTGACAGGCTGCAGTGTTGTTGAAGAAGTCACACAAATCTCAATGTACGAGTATACTCCGATTGGTGCCATTTAAACAGTTCACATTGTGTCAATAGCATAACCAATGTTTCTTGAATTTCTTATCCATATGAATTTAAAGAACACATGAATCTATTTAATTGTTAATAATAAAAGTAAAAACACAATTAGTTAAATTTTATTTGAATACTTGGTTGTGAAGATGGTATAACTTATTTAGCTTGTTTTAATCCTAGATGATAAATGGACAATAGGGAGGGATACATATTGATCAATGCTTTAGTTGGATTTATCTACATCATAAGCTTTACGATGGAGTTACTTCTACAAGTTTTAAGGGTAAACCTTTAGGTTGCCCCTTTTTATTGACTTGTATGAAATTTGTAACCTCGATACATACCAATGATTTGTTTCGCCTCCCTCATGTTGTTTAATTTCTATGGGAGAAATTAATGATACACCCCTAGTTTGCTCTTGCTATATTCTTATTTTCAGCTTTACTTCTTGACATCTAGCCCTTCCTTCCCTTTGCATTTAGATCACAAATATGCATTTTAGAAGTTAATTACGTAGTTTACTTCTTGGTTAATAAGCAATTGATATTTCCGGCAACTAGATGAAACAGTGCCCTTATACAAATAAAATATGATAAGTAGTAGTTGTAGGTGAAGAAAGATTAATTTAGAATTTTTAAGACAAAATGTCAAAACAACTTTCATTAGAAAAATGTTCTCTTAGCACTTTTACCATTTATTGCAAATAAAGGACACCCAGTAAATAGTTACAAGAAAGAACACACCAGGTGCATTTACGGTGCCTCTAGCATCAATCTAAAAAAAACACAGAAAACCTACTTTTGATGTTGAAGTGAACGGTAAAAAGGAAAATGAAAAGAAACTTGGATCAAAATGATTTCACGTTGCGGAAAAGAGAGCTGGGGTTATAAGATATTTTGCATTGTACATTGTAAAAAATCCACTACTCAGTACGCATTTATTAATAATGATCTATTTGAATTATTGTATTGAAGAAAAAAATTATTTTGAGTCTAAAATCATCTAACCAAAATTGCTTTTATTTGCTTATTTATTTTGAAAATTCAATTCTTTTCTGGCAACTTTAAGTTTTGAAATGACTAATTGTAATTGTTTTCTTCTAATCCTCGTACTGTTAGAACATCTTTCCCGCATAAGTTGGGTCTGTGATTAATACTAGTTCCTCCCTCCATATAATGCGATCCATTTTATTACTAGGGATTGCAATACTGGTATACCGATATACCTAATAACGGTATTTTGAACCACTTGCACAATCTCGTAATACCGGTATTCACAAGTTTAATTCTCGTTTTTTTCGGTATATTTACTACAGAGTTTTTTTAATCGTCGCAACTCTATGTTCATTGATTGCCAATATAACAAAATAGAATACATTTTTTGATGTGTAACATCTTTCCTCTCGGTTGCTGGATATTTGTGGGAGTGATTTCGGAAAAGGACGGAAATGTGTAACAGAAAGTTAGGGAAACGCGCGCTATTTAATTTGACCGATCAGTGCGCTTGGTGGTGTCTTTTCCTTACCCTGGCAGTGAAGTTCTATTTTTTCTCCTTAATTCGATAGGGGCTCCGACCCCCCCCCCCATCCCCTGCTATCTAGGACATGGGATCTTTGTTTTTGTTTTGTTTTCTAATTTTAGGATCAGAGAAGAAGCTAAGTCCTTTAGCTGGATCTAGTAAAGATATATCCACGTGGGTCCAACTCTAGTAGCCCTCAAGCCTTTTTTATATTATTAAATTCAGCATTTCAAAAGATTCCAATTCAAAAACTCGGTTTCGTTGCGCTTAACTCTAAATGCATTTCGCACTACCAGCAAGTCTTATTAGACTTCACAGAGGATAAACTTGTGATCCTTACGCTCAATTGTCAAAGTCTGTGGGCTCACCAAACAGATTTCGACGTCATTTCACAAAATTGTACGTTACTTATGTAGGCAGAGACGTGGTTATATAATGACGAATGTGTTTCGATACCTAACTTCGATTGCTGCGAATAATTTAAACGACCGAGTCACAGAGCAGCTGGTGTTGCGATCTATCGCAAACAGAACAACTCACATATTGTGGCTCCCATATCGATATTACTTATCGTCAAACAAGTGGACTGGGTATTGTTAGTTAAGATATTGGGACATCTGTGCGGCAGAATGCTTATTTTGACAATGGACAAACAGTGATTTCGGTGGTCGTATACATTTCTCTGAAACAAACGGTTCAAAAGATTAAAGATTTCTTTTTTCATTTTTTACTTTTACCATATACCGAAGGTGGTTCCGCTCTTTAAAAAAACCATCACTTGCTTCCTATGATTTTGAGTAGTGATTTTAAAGTTAGCTTCAGTTTGCTAAAAGCCGAGTCACTAATAGCTTTTTTGAATGATGATCTCAAGCTCGAAATGAACACAAATCGAAATGGTTGGACAATTAACAATGAAACTGTTATTGAAGCTACTTTTCAACGGGTTTTAAATACTTTAAAATCACATGTATATGAGTGATATTTTAGTTATCATAAATTGTATTTGCCACTTCCCCCCCCCCCAAATTAAACAAGAATAATTATATTTGATGAAAAGTTGCATTGCTCCTTGTGTTAATTAAATAAAATTTTCATTAAAGATATAATTTTTCCATAGAAAATTATTTCCAATCATACTCGATTCATTTTTTCAGGTCCAATTTACCACGATAACGTATCAGATGGTACACATCATATGCGACTACTGTAAGGCTCGTTTTTTTTTTATGTATGTCTCCCTAACCGACGAAATTAATTATACTGAGAATATAATGTTACCTGCATCGTACAATCAAGAGTAGTGATAAAATAGATGAATCATCAAGGTGATGGGCCAAAATTATCATATTACTACTCAAAGCGATACTGCACACGCGCAGGATTCGTAGTCTTACACTCTTATCTGTAAAAACAAAGTTGTAGTTGTGAAGAAAGTGCGCAATATTTCGATATTTTTTTAAATAGAGGAGTTTGATATTCACATTGTATTTGCATACCGAAATACGTATGACATACCAGAGACATAAGGAAATATAAAATGTCTTACGGTATTTACATATTTTTGATGATTTTAAAAATGAAAATAAAATAAGAAGAAAACAGACTAACCATTTCAAATTTGATCACGCTTATAGAAAATTTTCTTAAAATTTTTACCCACAAACCTTATTACCTTCAGAATAAATTCGGTACAGTTATCGAAGATAATACTGACACTAATTTCGACAGTGAAAAGAATTGTTTCTTAAACAAAAATTTGAAGTAGTGATAACTAAACAAATTTCAGCAAACCAAAGTATTACAATACAAAAATCAGCTATATCCAAAACCTTCCGACGAGAAATCGATTTATTAGAAGATGAGGGATTTAGAGGTAAATACCTGGAAAAAGTGTATCTCGTATTGCTAACAGTACCGCAAACTAGCGTAGATGCCGAAAAAACATTTTTTTTTTCAACAGCTGGTAATTTTTTCACAAAATTACATTTCTTGGTAAGTAACAGTAAAATTGATGCATTGTGTTTCTAAATTAATTTCGAAAATTTTCAATAGTACCACAAACTGAATAGAGGGTGATTTAAATAAACAAGAAGTATCATTTCCTCTTTAGGGAATCTTTATATACTACTATAATTTATAAGTTACACATTATTTTTGTAATATTACACTCACAACAAACAAACAAAGAAACTTTTTTTTTTCTTTCTTCTCTAAAATTGCTACTACTGATATTAAAACCGATATCCTGGTATTAAGATCTAAAAATACCTAATACAAGTATTGAACTTTTGGTCCGAAATTGCAATCGCTACCTATTACGTGCAAAGGGATTTTTCATGATTGCAGCTAGATATTTTAATCTCCCACAGATATTCCTATTAATTTAACATATATTGGAAATTACCAATAGAATAGATTTCCTTAGAGAATATTTATAGTTTATATTATGAATGAAAATTGTTTTTAAATATTTTCGAAAAAGGATATTAAGCAATCCCACTTATAAAAACGAAAATTTTATAATAAATGTAGTTTTGCAAAAACCCTTGTTTAAATCTCTTCAT
Source organism: Trichonephila clavata (assembly GCA_019973975.1). NCBI lineage: Eukaryota > Metazoa > Arthropoda > Arachnida > Araneae > Nephilidae > Trichonephila > Trichonephila clavata. The sequence continues at coordinate 18,441 of BMAO01032172.1, forward strand.
TAGCAGCGTAGAAAAGAAAATGCGGCTAAAGTGCAGAACCGTCCACTTATTCGGTTCTTTATTTTTTCCTGAAATTTATTAGCGTGTCAATTGAGGAAACTGATCCCATTTAAGAGCAGTTAGGAACAGATGTAAGGGTTGCAACTCCGGAGGACAACACGTGATAGCTTGCCATTTTGACGATTTTTTAAATTAGCCACAAGCAGTGGACGATTCTGCCCTTTCTCTGGAAATGGTGTAGAATTTTGCAAATACCTATTTTATTTATCAAATATGACGCCACTAATCCACCAAGTTATCGAAAATAAAGGTATGCTCTGAAATATGATTAATTCTTGCTTTTCAAAAATGACTTTGAAACATGGCTGTTAACTGTGCAAAAATATATTTTCCAAACATTTCAAAATTATTTGTTGCTTTAAGAAGTGTTCAGTAAATATTAATATCTATCTTGCAGTCTTTTCTTTCACAAACTTGTTATATCCTATATTTCCCTCCACTCCTTTGTTTATCGCCAACTCATTGAATTTTTATAGCTCAATTGGATATAATTTCAATAAAGGAAAATGATCTGTTGGTGCAGTGTTTTCTTGTTTTGTTTGTTACTGCTGCAAGGGTGTGAACTAAACTATGATTTTACACCCATACTCTAAGCCATATAATAATAGCAGTAATAACATTAATTTTGTTAATTACGTATTATAGCAACAATCGCCAACTATATTATTAACTCGCCACGTTGGTAACCCTTGTTTCTTATACGTCGTATGCGATGAATTGGCAACCACGTGCTTTGTTTCATATCACGTCGCCAATAGGTTGCAATAATACGTGCCTACCACATTTTTTATATTGTGTTAATTATTTCACATATTTACCAGTAGCCTTGATACTTCGTACAAATGAAAGTGAAATGGATCTAGTTGGTTGTCGTAAGTTTCCGTAAAATTGTGAATTGTGCGACTACCTTAAATATAACACTTTCGCTTCGTTATTTATAATACAATATAATTGTATTGAAAATTACACAGAATGTTGTTATTTTTAAAAGGTTATTTTCTGCAGTTGATAATGTTACATCTACAAGAATTTTTCACCGTCTTCTGGATCCTCTTCATCAGGCTTCGGTGGACTGGAATGGGCGAGTTTCTCCATGAGTCCTTTGGGATCCAAAAACTTGTCTTTGGCGAGCTCAGCGAGGCATTTTCTCAGTCTCTCAAATTCCAATTCAATTGGTGCTTTAGAAAAAGCTTCCCCAACATCGGAATTAGTTATTCCTGTCTCCGTACCAATCACACCTGATCGCAACAACCATTTTTTAATAATATCAATATGAAGTCTGTTTCTTTTGCTTTTGTGGTTTTACAGTAAAGAAGAAACATTTTCCTGAATCCTTTCGGACATTCTTCTTCCTCTTCTTCAGTCATTGTATAAAAAGTAGAGAAATATATTCAAGTTCAGAATACTGTTATTATTTAGTAATTTAGTATTGAAGTTTCATTTACAAGTGCTTAAGCTCAAATGTGATATCTCAATAGTTTAGTTTTTTACTCCAATTAAACCTTCACAACTCCTTATCACGTGCACTATGCAATTGTGTAAGTTTTTCCATATACATAAACAATTGTATAAATAAAACGGGGAAAAAACTAAATTTTCTTTAAACTTAAGAAGAAGGAGATGTGTTCTAGAAATTTTTTATGGAACTGGGATTGTTGCTGTATTAAAAAAACCCGAATGACACCAGTTTACCCAGTAATCATTCATAAGAAAAACTGTCAAATGGCAGTGTCGAAATCTGAGTCCGCACCTTACATCGCACTCAACAATTCTCCTAAAAAAGTATTTGAATCTGTGAATAGTTTTGATGCACGTAATTTATTAGCATCACGAGTAAATTTATTTAAATAATTTAATAAGCAAATTAATACAAATGTTTAGCGTACGACTTATAAGCTGATTGCAAAAATCTAATTCGAGTGAAAATCCAAAGAAATCCAGAAATAAAAAATTCAGTTTCAAGAATAAATCCAGATATTACAATAAACTATGATATAATAAATTAAAATCTAATTTTTTTAATTGTAGCAAGGAAAACGAATCATGTTTAAGAATAGAAATAAAAGAAAAAAGAGCATAGATGTACAACATTAATAGCCCTTTAAGCAAAGTTTTTAAATAATACTTATTGACATATTTTTAATACAGCTTAGAGCCCAGAAAAAAACAGGTATGCATTGATGACACAACGATTTAATTTGAATTTGCCACATACTTCTAAAAACATTCATTTTAATAATCACTAAACTTTATGAGAGTGTATGTTAATTGATTCATGTTGAATTTAATATACAAAATTCGACATGATAATGAATTATTATACATCGCTAAACGCATAAATATAAAAGTACTCAATTTCTCATAAAAGATGTTCTAGTACGAAACTGTCCACCACCTTAATATAACAGTTTCATAGGGGTGTTATAAAAACAATCATTAATTACTTACAAAAAAATCGATATTAGCGGTTACAGTACTGCAATTATTGGA